>VZTN01001790.1:1377-34717 GCA_013400515.1 Erpornis zantholeuca | reverse complement strand
ATCTCAGTGTGTGTTGCAAAGGAAATCCTTTCCCAAAGGAAAACATTTCAAGGTAGATCCTCTAATGAGAAGTCTCAGAACATGTTTGGGATTTTTTTTGTAGTTACTTGTTACAGTTATATCAACTAGGTAAAAGAATTTTCAAGTTTTTGCACTAAAGGAAAACCAAACATCCAATTTAAGACACAAAGCATGCTTTACCAGTCTGATGATTCTCTAGGAGATGAATTTTTTGGTATGGGGAGACAGAGAACAGTGAAACATTTAATCCAAGTGGACTGATATTGACAGGGTGGGTGGATTGGGTGGACAATATATGAATATACCTGGTCTTCCATCCTCACAGACTTGAATCAGCAGGAAAAAAAACCCAAAAAAACAACTGGCAGCCAGTTGCTGGAAATGCCCAGAGCCCATTCTCCAGGTGACAGTACAAATCAGGGTGTAGAAGGGCAGGGTTGTCACACTTTGTGACCTTGACAGACTAAAGCAAGGGTTTGCCAGGAACCCCAGGAAGTTCAGTGATGTAAGGCAATGGTAACTCCTGCATCTGTGATGGAATAACACTGTGGGACCTTGTAGGCTGAGTGACAGCTGGGTAGAAGGAAACCTTGCAGAGACAAGGCAAGAACACAACCAAGAAGAAATGCAGGAACCCCATGGACTAGCAACAATTAGAAAAATCACATATTTTATCGACTAATATTCCACATAATTAACTTTCAATTAGTTAGGAAACAAAACTTAGATTTGCTGTTAAGAACTAGAAAAATGCATATGTTTTATTGGGATGGCACCAAGAGTGTCATTACTCATTAGAGAAAGCCAGCTCCACAAAAATAAACATTTATGGATATTTATGGTGGAATATGCAAAGAAAATCTAAGCAAAATGTAAGGAGATAAAAAGATAAAAAGAAGAAAAAAAAGAAAAAAAGAAAAAAAGATAAAAAGAAGAAAAAAGTTCAAGAAAATTAAAGTATTTATAGTAATTGTCACCAGTTACCTTGGAGTAACACTTAATTTTATTAATAAAAATTTTATTCATAAAAATTTATTCAAAATTTTATTATTAATTTTTTACAAAACTCCCTATAATTTTATTCATAGGTTAAATTGTTTCTAATGATTCTTAGAAACAATATGCAATTAACTATAAACATAAAGTTTGTTTTCTTGTTTTTCCGTGTGGTAGTCAGGAGAAGCATACACAGGTGCAGGCATTTAAATTTGCCAATAAAATGGTTATCTCTGCTGAGACAGATTCAGAACATGATCCAATCTTCCAGCACTTTAGGAAAATCTTTTGGGCTGAACGAGTTTATAGGAAAATTCTAGATAGGTCTAGTTGTCACAAGACATGTACTTTTAAAACAGAATATTGCTTATTTTTGTCCAGCACCTCAGTTCAATTACCTCATTTCTGCAATGAAGTATCCTCTTTGTTCTGCATTATTTTGGTTTTAATTTCAGCATAGCATTTTTCCAAGAAGAGCTTTCTAGCTAAAGAGTTTGGAGCTTAACATGTCAGTGCTCCAATTCCCACAAAAAAAAAAAAAAGTTGGAATTTTGTAATATTCACATTTGTGACCTGACATCTTGTCTTCCCAGGTTGTTCAGCTGGGATGTTCAGCTGTCATACAAGTTTTGAGGAATCGTGCACTTGGAAATATTTTTCAATAAAGTCCAATTAAATGAATGGGTCAGAGGCTGAATAATGTCCAGAAAACACCTTTTGGGCAAGGGCTCTTCATGCATATGGAGAACTTGGCTATTTTCCCACTTTTTAGGACATGGCTTTGTGGTAGGGGATTTTTTCTTTTTGTTTTGGGGCTTTTTTTGAGGGAGGTGTTGCTTTTGGCAGGAGGATTGTGGTTATTGTTTTGTTTGTTTGTTTGCATTGTTCCTTTGTTTGGGTCTGTTTTGAGGATTTTTTTGAGAATGAACAATGACAGCAATATTTCTCCTTGCCAAAGAGTACATGATACAACTCAACATACAACATGAAGACATGAGCTAAAGTGAGCCCAGAAAAGAGTGATATTCAGGGTAATTCAGACTTTTAAATAATTCCCTGCTGAAGAAATCTACCAAGAAAAACATTTTGGGAAGAGAGTAAACACTTTCAGTTCCCAGTCCCTTATTATTTTTGGCAGGTTAAATATTAAAATAGAATTGCTGAAAGTAGAAATTAGTAGAAGTTGTTAATTTTGAAAAGTAACATTCATTTTTTCCTCGTGCCCTCATAAGAATTTATCTTTATAAACCAGCTTTGAAATAGTAGACGTAAGCTGAGTAATAAATAAATAAAAGAAACCTGATAATTAATTTTTTTGATATAGGAAAACTTAACCAAAGTAATTTTTGGAGCTACTAAGATGTCAACTCTCACTTGGAAAAAGATATCTTGAATCAGAAAGATGGTAATGAAACATGAGGACAAGTTGTCTGTGCTTTCTTCCTCAGTTTATGTTCAAAACTTACTATACTGAAACTTTAACTGGATTGATATTGCATGAAAAAAGGAAAAATTCCAGAAATCAATTTAAACAGTCCTTTCACCCCCAATCTTGACTGTCCACTTGCTTTAATTACAGAGCCATGACATTTTCCCCTGATTTTTGAAGGGGCCATTTGTCCACTCTTCCCTAAAAGGAACAAATGCTTCTCTGTGTGGTGACACTAATTAAACTGAAACTGAGATGAGAAAAATCACTGAGACTTCATTTTCCTTAAAGCCCAAATATATCAGCTCTCATAAAACAGGTTTCTCAACCTACAGAGCAAAGATCTGTAACCTTCATCTCCCACATTGTCACTGAAATGGCTAATAGCTACTTTTTAATGCAAATTCATTTTCTTACAAACTCAATTTAAGTGTCATTCAATTTTCTTATCTGCGGCCATATGCTTAAAAAGTAATTACTCTGCTAGCATTTTTAATTAAAATGATGTTATCTATGGTTCTAGATGCATTAAATACACCATTGATCTCAGATATCAAATGAAATTTCCGCAGATGAGTCATGTCATGCTCTTTGTGGTTTTAGGATCTGTATTGCAACTGGTGCTAACCATGAAATACAGGTGGAACAGGCACCCAACAAATTCTTCCAGATGTAAGTGCCAGACAGAAAAATATGCTTGCTTCTGGTATATTTTTGTAACAAATAATAGCTGTATTGCTCTTAACAGGATCAGTAGACTGTAAGCTGATGCCTGAGGGTAAACTCTTCCCTGGGCTATAAATCCCAAAATTCTCCTCTGCTGTACATCCCCAAGGCCATGTATGTCCAGTGTAGAAAGTCTGTGGTAACAAAAGTCTAGGACCATGTAAGTTTTTGCATTGCTCAATTAACTTTTAATGAACATTCCAACCCAAGTTCATTGAGTCTGTCCCTTAATTACATCAAATGTTAAGCTGTGTTTATTGCATGGTTAATAATTAATCAATTCATTATTTTCAAATAGCAATAATAGAATTTCTACTGCAAGGTATTGATCACCATCTCTCAGCCAAACTATCTCTATTAAAATTCATATTTATACATTTTATATTAACTTGACATTCTTAATTCCTTATTTTTCATGGGCTTTTATATCTGTTATTAAAAGGAGTTCAATTCCTAGTATTACATTTTTCAAGAAACAGGTGTATAATTAGGATCAGGAACAGGTAGCATCATTTTGCAATTGGTAAAAAATCACCTGCAAAGAGATAGAGATTCATCCACACAGTGCATTCAGTGTTACAAGAACTAGAAAATAATATCATATCATCAATTTATGGAATTTTTCTAAAAAAAAAATGAAAACAAGCAGTGATTACACACTGATTTCATGTGTTGGTGATTTAAATCAATTTTCAGCTCAACATAGTATCAAACATCATCCTAAAAATACCAAAATTATTTTTCTCTGACTAGGAGAAAGGAGAAAGGAAAATCAATACAATTTCATTAATTTAAGTATCAGTGATGGAATCTTACGATGTAAAACCGACCTAGATATAGACCTCGCATTCTGTTTTTCTGTATTCATTAATAATAATAATAATGAAACAATAATAATAATTATGTTGTTTTGAATTATGCCTTTAGCTGTCTTCATACAGGCACTGCAGTTGAAGTTGAAGCTTACATCAGTTAGAACAGCTGCCAGCACAAATCACACACACAGGCAGCACACTCCTGTTCTGATCTTCCTCCTCTCACACATTTATTTGTCTTTATTACTAATAATGTGCTATCAAATTTTATGTTTAATGACACTTGAACCAAATACTCTTTGGCAATATCTTAATTAGAATCTCCAGTGAATAAAGTAGATTAATTTTAGGTCTATGATGGTGGGTTGAAGCAGTCTGCTATGACAACCACTTTCCATCCTTCATATGATTCAAGACAACATCCTCACAGTAGAAATCCACACCCAAATACTCTCATCCTAAAATTGTTTTGGAATTTTTTATTTTGTTGCAGTTAATTTCCCCTGTCTAAGGAGAGAATGAGTTCCTAAATAATGTGTGGCCAGTGACTGTGTGCATAAGCCTCATGCCTGGTTTGTGTGGCGCCCCAGCACAACATTTCTGTGTGGAGAGTAAATGCAAACTAAAACAATTAAAACAAAGAAATGGACTGGCATTTTTGAGTACAGGCTGAAGCTTGGGTTGCCTGTTTGGCTAGTTTTGGTTTGGTTTTCTCTTAAACGTGACTATATGTAAAACTTACATTTCTACAATGCCGTACAAAGTCAAAAGAGAAAATTTACTTATGTTAATGTTTGAAGAAAGAAAATGTCTTTAAAAAAAATCTTAAATGAAGACAAGCTTTGCATAACCTTCCAGAATTTTTCCATCTATTTACAATGCTTGAAGTACATTCATTTCATTTCCAAATTCCAATAGCTCCATTTAATTATTATCTTTATTAAAAGTATCTTCAATTATATAGATTCCTATATTTAGCCAGTGCGCTCAGCTGCATGTTATTAATTTGGATTAATGCCATACGTGGAATTGGAATTCTGTATCTTAATACAACATCTCACAAGTGGAATTCTTGAGACACACCAAGACAAAAAAAGCAGTCTCAGAGTGAACATTTTTATAAAAATAGCACAGGTATGTAGAAAGACAAGATGTTCCACAAAAGAACTTTTAAACTAACAATAAGAGGAAGTTTTCAGCAGAATTAAGAACTAGCAAGTAGTTAATTGCAATTATATATATATATATATGTTAGCAGAATATAGCTTCTATACATTATTTTGACTTTAAGTCACATTTAAACAAAAATATGAAAGAAAAACTTGAAAAATTATTGTTTGGAGATTTATTAAAATTAATATACATAATCTGGCACATGTTCTTTCTCATAAAATGGATGAAATCATTTTCTTGAGACAAAATATAATGCCATGATATATTCTGTGACATAAAAGCATTGTTTTCCCTGCTTACAATTTAAGGAAGATCCTATATAAAGCTGGGTGAAGAACAAACTGCCACTGTTCCCTAATTCAATAAATTTAATATTTCTTTGTTAGAGGATAAAGTACTTGCCTTGCTAAGTTTTTAGAGCACAACTTTAACGTGTTGGGAGAAGAGGGAACAACAAAAACAGAATAGCCATTTAGTACAGAGGTTATATGTCTCTTAAAACATCCCTGTAAGGGGTTTTTATTTGCTATTCTCAAGTGAGCAGCTCCAAAGAAGTAAAAGTGATTAACACAGTTCTCATCAACTATCCAGTGTTAAAGTAGCTGAAGAGAATGTAAATAATGGCAAAATAAAGCAGCCACATCTGAAACAGGAGCATGGATGTTACTGCTGAACTGTTAATTTAGGTTTGACTTAGACTATAACTCTTTCTTGTTCCTAAACCTGAAATGGCCATGAGAATTCATTTATTTGTTTCAAAGATGTGCTTTAAAACCAAAGACAGATGTTGCTCTTTTTTGCTCTGTCTCTTCCTCAGGGGAGTGGATGAGAACTATATCTGCATAATGGAATTTTGAAGTACCAAATTTATTTTAATCCCATATTGGAATAAAAACACTTTTTTGTCCATAACTACATGAGACTAGAATACTGTCAAAACTGGCTCAAAACCTTTCTTCCTTCATCTCTTTTTCCAGGATTAAAAAGATCTGAAAACTAAGAAACCCCCAAGAAGTAGTTGATTTGAAAGACTTCTGCCCACTGACTCTCCTGATTTATCTTTTAGTATCTGGTTCCACAGTCTACTTGGAAAGTAAAAGACTGTGGGGCACCTGGTAAGTACTTCAGTTATGTGATATTACTACAGCTGTAGTATTGTACATGGAGATGTGCATCATGTTGTGATGGTGCAGGTATGAAGAACATACCAGAAAAAACAACATTCACTTCAAAAACTTTCAAAGCACCACACTTTCCTATGGCACTGCAAGAAAATCGTGTGTGTACCAGTAAAAGAGAAAGCCAGAGGGCCCACAGGAGGAATAAATGTGGCCTCAGCTTCCTTGTTTCAAGATAGACTGGAAAAGACTGAGCTGCATGGCGGGGTAGAACTTTGCACTTTGTTTCCTTTTGAGAAAGTGAGAGGTGGGACATTCCTCCTGGAAAATGAAATAAGTGTAATCCCCCTTTACTCTCCCAGATGAAGAGATGAAGGCAGGATGTTCAATCCCCCCAAGGGCAGAGCAGCTAGGAATGAAACAGATTTCCCTTTAAAAATAAAGAACCATAAAATAGTGTATGTTGTAAAAGACCTTTAAGATCATTGAGTTCTACTGTTAACCCAGCACTGCCACAGCCACCACTAAACCATGACCCTCAGTGCCACATCTACACGTCTTTGAAATACCTCCAGGAACACTGACTCCACCTCTTCCCTGGTCAGCTTGTTCCAGTCCTTGAAAACCATTTGATTGAATAAATTATTCCTAATGTCCAATCTAAACTTCAGCTGGTGCATCTTAAAGACATTTCCACTTGTCCTATCTTGTCTTACCTACTTGTTCCTTGGGAGAAGAAACTGACCCCCTGCCTGTCTCCCTCCTCCTGGGAGTTGTAGAGAGTGATAAGGTTTCCCTTGAGCCTCCTTTTCTCCAGGCAGAGCTCCCCCAGCTCCCTCAGCTGTTCCTTATCAGACCCTTCCCCAGCTCTGTTCCCTTCTCTGGACACACTCCAGCACCCCAATGTCCTTCCTGTAATGAGGAGCCCAAATCTGGACACAGGATTTGAGGTGTGGCCTCAGCAGTGCCCAGCACAGGGGGACAATCACTGCCCTGGTCCTGCTGCCACACTATTGCAGATACAAAAGGGGGAAATGAAACAAAAAATTTCTTCTTTGCACACCAAGAGGAAGGCTGAGTGTTTTCCCATCATATTTCAGTGCACTTTCAGAAATTTCCTAATATCATTCATTCAAGTAAAATTTTCCTTTTCATTCCTTGTACTTTTATGTTAGAACTGCAAACTAAATTTAAAACATTGAGAATTATTTATTTTACCCATATAATTTCTAATATAATGCCTTTAAACAAATAAAAGATCTCAAGGGGAATAGGAGTCAAGGGGAGGATTTCTTTGCATGAAAGTTATATACTTTTCCCTCTGGTTAATATTTTAGTGATCATGTACCTCAGAGAGGATTTTATTCTCTCTTCTCTAATGTACCAAATATGTTCCTGCTTTCCTGTGGTTTTTCACATTTGAATTTCAAAAAGAATGCATATAATTAGAACTATTTCACCTGAATTCACCGAAATCACTTAAATTCTTTATTGCTGTAGCACTTTTCAGCAAGTTCCTATATGATTTTCATGACATTCTCTCCCTTCAAAAACATTAGATAATTTGAACAAGCAATTCTAAAAAATAGAGGAAATTATAACTCTATATTTTCAATAATAACCTGATGTTTTGAAGAACTGCAACTGATTTTTTTGAATCATCCTTCCTTTCTTAAATGTTTCGAGGGCATACTATGAAAATCGGCAGATTGGCAACATATGGAAAAGCTCAGACTTCACCTTCGCTGCAGAGAGCAGCACACACAGAGCAAGCAGCATGGCTTTTCTAATTCTCCTTGCCTCTCAGCTCCAGCCTTATCCACTGCAACAGCCATGACCATCAGCCATCCCAGTTTATGACAGCCAAGTAGCAGATTTTAGACTTCAGGGAAGACAGACAGCCAAATTGAAGCCTCTAATGGAGGTTAAGCAGGGCTGACAGGGTCACAAGGGTTTTTTTAGAGCTCAAAATTTCTTGTTTGTATAAAAAAGACCATGCAGTGAAGACTGCTATTCTGCCAGTTGTTTGACAGAGGACTGGTATTTAGGTCACATCTATAGGGAAATAAGTACATGTAAGAATTTCTTGAGTGTGCTGTTATAGAAGATACAGAGGAATTAGTCTTAGATGGTCACAGGTATCCTGGAGTGCTCCACTCAATCTCACTTTGCCAGAAAAATTCATATCATCTATTTTTTCTGTCCTGCCCTATTCCATTCTATTTACCTTTCTAATACTTAAAGTACTACTTGACAGCACAATAGATATTATTCTTACTTTCCCATATAGGAGTTTTTTCCACATTGAGACTAGATTGTGAAATTGTACAGTACTGGTCTGTGTGTACAATAATCCCACTGTACATAAACCTAATGGATCTTATTTACCTCTTGGGCAGAATGATACCAAGTACTTAAAATCTCTCTTCACATGTGGACAATCTGATTTTTCCTAATCTATAAGACAGTGGAGACTAACAGAAAACACCAAATGGAAAAGCCAACTAAAATTATAATTTTTTTCCTGTGCTTTCCCAATATTTTTAATAGAAGACAGCTAATGAGGGATGCTAATGCTCAGCTAATTTCCCAATCTACCTTATCTGTTGCATGGATGTACTCAACTATGACTTGGCATTATTGGAAATCAGGAACAGGACTGGAATTTTTTTAAAAAAACTTTTCTATTATCAAAAGGGAACCCATATATGTGTTTACTTATATATATAATATGATTGTGGTTTCTCAGTATTTACTATAACTATTAGAAGCATTTTAAAACTTGCAATGTGCTCTGGGAGGGCAGAAAGACAAATGCATCTTGGGCTGCATCCAAAGCCCCGTGGGCAGCAGGGCAGGGAGGGCATTCTGCCCCTCTGCCCCACTCTGCTGAGACCCCACCTGCAGTGCTGCATCCAGCCCTGGGCTCCCAGCACAGGAAGGACATGGAGCTGTTGGAGCCAGGCCAGAGGAGGCCACCAAGGTGATCAGAGGGATGGAGCAGCTCTGCTGTGAGGAAAGGCTGGGAGACTTGGGATTGTTCAGCCTGGAAAAGAGCAGGCTCTGGGGTGACCTAATTGTGGCCTTCCAGCACCTGAAGGGAGCCCACAGGAAAGATGGAGAGAGACTATTTACAAGTGCCTGGAGTGACAGGACAGTGGGGAATGGCTTTGAACTGACAGAGAGTGAATTTAGATTAGATATTAGGAAGAATTTCTTTACCAGTGAGACTGGNGAATTGGGATTGTCCAGCCTGGAGAAGAGCAGGCTCTGGGGTGACCTAATTGTGGCCTTCCAGCACCTGAAGGGAGCCCACAGGAAAGATGGAGAGAGACTATTTACAAGTGCCTGGAGTGACAGGACAGTGGGGAATGGCTTTGAACTGACAGAGAGTGAATTTAGATTAGATATTAGGAAGATCTTTACCAGTGAGACTAGTGAGATCCTGGCGCAGGGAGGCTGTTCATGTCCCATCCCTGGAAGAGTTCAAGGCCAGGTTGGATGGGGCTCTGAACACTCTGATTTAGTAGAAGCTGTTGCTGTCCATGGCAGGGGGCTGGGGATGCTTTTTCTGGCTACTTATAAACGGAGACTAGACAGGAATAAGGGAATAAAAGAGGTATTTATTTGAAAGGCCTTCAAAGATTACACCCTGGTGGTCTGGAGGCTCCTGCCCCAATGGATCCCAAGATGAATGACAGGTCACGAGTTCTTCACAGTTTTATAGGTTTGGTCCATTTGCATATCAGCATAAATTCACCAATTAAAACTTTAGCTAATAATGTAATTTCCCCAAGCTTTCCCCACCTCCCCAAGATGAAGGTTTACACTTTTGGGTGGTCTGGATATCCCTGGAGAGCAAGCTAGAGAGGCTTTGTCATGTCTATCTTAGCTGGTAACTAACAAGCTACAAGAAACTTCAGAGTTACACTGGGCGGTAAAGGATTTGAAAAAATATAAAAGTTAAAACCTAAGGCATCACTGGGACAAGAGGGTGTTTAAGGCTCCTTCCAATTCAAGCCATTTTATGATTCTATGAAATAAAGAGGCCACAGCCAGTCAGATGCAAAAATATTCTTCTATTTAAACCTCCATGCAACTGTACTTTTAATAATGAAGGGACACACCATATGTGTCTGCATAAAACCATAAGAGAAGCTAACCTCTTTCTATGTTTTCATAGTAGCAGGGAAGAGTAGACTTGAGTTTTGGAAAACTTGCATATAGTCAGGATTTGGTCTCTTTAACACCTAACTTTTATTTACTGACTATTAGATCAACTATTGCCAAATCAATGAAAGAGAAATTATCTGTCCATTGTACATGCATTACAATAAAAAATATTCTACGTTTTCCCTTGCCTATTAAGTATGAAAAATCAGTGAAGCTATAGAACATAGCAAAGATATAAACATTTAGCTATTCCCCTTTAGAAATGGTATGATAGCTGATTTGGAGTTATTTATTTTGACCAAAGAAATATTGCTTTTTTGTAGTTAAAACCCTAACAATGGCCTTGAAGAGCTATGCAGTTCATTTACAATTCATATATTTACTTCTCTGATCTCTGAATTTTAGTCGTAGAACACTTTCCCTCTGTTGAATTTGAAACCACTTGGCCAGGCCCTGTGGCATTATCAAGAGAAGTCTTTCAATAAGCAAACCTTCCTTTCAAGGGCTGCAAAAAGGATGTTACAGGTGAGGCTATGGTTATACGTGAAGCTAAAGAATAAATAGCATTTACGAGAACAAGAACTACTCTGCACAATTCCTTTTATGTGGGAGAATTATAAATTTATAATGCAATGATACAAGAGGTGTAGATTAAATTAAATTAAATATAGATTTATTATCTCCCTAAACACCTGAAATGTCAGTACTGGAAAATCTTGATCCTAGATTTATACTTCTCAGAGTGTGGGATAGACAAATAATGAAACGTTAGGGGAGGAACTGTACCCTGAGACGCATAGTAAATTTTAGTGTAAAATAAAACAAATGCACAACTACCAAAAAACCCTGAAACTCCAGACCATATGCCTTTTCATACCATGTTATAAGAAAGGAAGTGGCTTAGGGAGGGTGAAGAAGAAAAAACCTCTTTGGGTCAAATTTTTTATGTCAAAAGCATTTCTCTTACATGAGAAAATAATGATTGGTGTTGGAAAGTGCACTCCAGATGTGATCCCATGCCACTATGGCCACATCCAACCTACTCACATGGGCACACATATTCCAGGATTCATGACTTAATTTTTCTTCTCACATTCAATATACTTGCTACGTCCAGATTTAAAGTAAATCATTTAACTGTTTCTAATTTTATCCTAGAAATATATTCCTGCATTTAGAGAAATATATCTTGATAAAATCAGATCATTTTTAAACTGCCAGTACTTCTGTTTCTCTAATAGCTAAATGCCATATGGAATAGTTAAATGCTCAACTTTACAGTATAACTAATATTTCTAGATTTATTAAAAGGTTCTATTTTACAAACCTGCCAAGCTTGCAAATTCCATTCTCAGATCTACAGTGTAAATCAATATAACTATAACTATTTTCAATCACACATTATTTTAACATAATTATTTCATTCTGAAATTTGGGAGCACTTAGTATTAATGCAACTGATGAAAGCTGGCATTCTCTCTTCTAGTGAAAATACAATTTAAGAACAAAGTATTGATTCATTTAAGTCTGAATGGTGAGAAATAATGTCTGTCTATAATCTTAGCATTCCTTTCATTCCTTTCATATTAGTGCTGCAAGCTAAAGCTTTTGTAGCTTTTCTTTCTCAGAAATGTTTTAAATCAAAAGCCTTGGATGTGGAATTGAAGCAGACCTAGATCTCCAAATCTCCACAATGTTCTAGAATTTCTAGCTTTCATTGTGTTAACACCTAGCAGGATTCCACTTTTATTTGGGGAACATCTTAAAATCTAGTTTTAGCCTAGATTATTATAGCTTACTATTTTAACAGTGGGAATGCAAAAAACCCCTCCGACAGCAGAATTTCCCTGCTTAAGAAATGAGGTTCCACCATAAATACTGAAATATTATAATATTCAATCCAAGATTTTTTCAGACCCTATATCAGAGAAGAGGCTAGATTTGAAAATATTTACCATTCTAATTCTCACAATTCATCTCTAATTAAACTAAAATTAACCTAGAGATAAATAAGAATTTTTCCTAATTCTCACCTAATTGAATTAGGTCATACAAGTTATAAGTAGTTCAGACAAAGTTCTAGAGAAAACACTCAAGATTCCTAATTAAAACTCAGCCATCAAACTGATGGGCTGATTTTTCAGGAGCTATTCTTATTCAGCCATTCTCTGACTATTCCTCAATCATCCTGTCACAGATAATCCATCCTTGAGACTCACAATATTCATTTAGGACAACCTGGCACTTCTGATTTTTAGCCCTCTGTCATGGTTTAACCCCAGCCAACAGCCAAGCACCATGCAGCTTACTCCCCCATCAGTGGACGGGGACTGGGGATAAAACCAGGAGGCTGAAAAAGACAGAGGTCTCATGGATTGAGACAAAGACAGTCTAATAGGGGAAACAAAAGCCATGGGTTTAAGCAAAGAGAAAAAGAAATTTCACTGTTTCCTATAGGCAGGCAGGTGTTCAGTATCCCCAGAAGAGCACCCGATGTGCTATGGTGACTTGGGAAGACAAATATAATCACTCTGAAGAGCCCCCACTTCTCCTTTCTTTGCCCATTTATGCACTGAGCATGATGCCATCTGGTCTGGAATCTCCCTTTGGTCAGTTGAGGTCACCTGTCCTGGCTGTGTGTTCCCCCAGCCTCCCAAGCACCCCCAACCTCCCTGCCAGCTTGACAATACAAAAAGCAGAAACGGCCTTGGGTCAGTGTAAGTCCTGCTCAGGAACAACAAAAACATCTCTGTCAACCCTGTGTTCAGTACAAAGCCAAAACACAGCCCCACACCAGCAGCTGGGAAGACAATTTACTTTATCCCAGCAAAAACCAGCACACCTTGTCATATGAGTAATGAAGAAATCATAAACTCATGCCAGAAAAGCAATTATGCCACATTACCACATTACACACACACACGGGGAGTGGCTGACTAAACATTGTCTGCATCAAAAATTCATGGAAAAATAATTGAAATACAAACAAGATAAAAATTCTTTTGCATAGCATTTATTAAACTATGTATCTTCATATAAGGTCAGATTGCTAGATGCATTTCAATGCTGAAAGATAAGACTAGCATAAAATATTTTCACCATAATGAAAGATTAATTTCTATTGCCAGTCCTGGTATTTCAAGTGTGAAAAGCAAAGACTGTATCAACAAAGAAGAACTGTCTGAAGATGTGAAGTTGGGGAGCAGATTTGGCTGCAGTGCCGATGTCTGAATAGGAGTCAGTGAGACAAATAAGAGTATTTCAATCCTGGGTTTTAGGAAAGCAGGTCTGTTTAGGAAACTTCTTGTA
The DNA here is from genome assembly GCA_013400515.1 of Erpornis zantholeuca. Taxonomy (NCBI): domain Eukaryota; kingdom Metazoa; phylum Chordata; class Aves; order Passeriformes; family Timaliidae; genus Erpornis; species Erpornis zantholeuca. Next base: position 20,957 of record VZTN01001790.1, on the reverse strand, counting down.
AGAAATGCATGGGATAAGGCCCTGGGGAAAAAAAATTAATATCTCTTTGATTTTCAAAGATTACCTTCCCTATGCTCCAGAATGGCCCATCCTGGGAAATCAAAAAAAGGCATCAGGAGCATTGCACAGGGGGAAAAGGAGTGCTATGGTTGTGCTGATTCAGAGAGCCATTGTCAGGCTTGAGAAACAGATGTAAAAGTACCTTCAGAAATCCCTAATTTCTGAGATAAAGAAATAATAAAGACTTGTGTTTTGGGAAGAACAACCCCAGATTCCCATACAGACTGGGATTTGACTGGCTGGAAGACAGGTTTGCAGAAAAGTACTTGGGACAAGTCCCAGAAAATTCCCCATGAGCCAGCAATGTGCCCTTGTGGCAAAGAGCCAACAGCATCTTGGGCTGCATTAAGCAGAACTCAGGGTTGAGGGTGATCCCTCTCCTCTCTTTAGCCCTGGAGAAACACATCTGGATGTTGTGTCCAGTGCTGGGCTCTCCAGTAAAAGACAGACAGGGGTGTGTGCTGCAGCAAATTCATGGAAGGGGCACAAAGCAGGTTATAAGCTTTGACTATCCATCTCATGAAGAGAGGCTGGAAGATCTGGAACTGTTCAGCATGGACCAGAAAAGATTTTCTGAAATCATATCCTTGTTTACAAATACCTGATTGTGTGAGTAAAGAAAAGGAAGCCAGACTCTTCTTGCTGGTGGCAGGACAAGAAGTAATGAGCACAAAACTGAAAAACTGGAAATGTTATTTAGAAAGAAGGAAGATTTCTTTTTTCCCCTGAGAAAGTGGTCGAACACTGGAACACAGAGGTTGTGGGGTCCCTATTCTTAGGATGCCCAAAACCTGACTTCACACAGACCTAAGCAATGTGCTCCAGCTGACCATTCCAACATCCTACTATTTTAACAAAGACTTGACCATTTCCTCTGGGTTTCAACTGAAAAGGAATTAATGGAACTTTCTGTAACATATTGGTGTTTTGGTATGTTGGAGTTGAGGAGACTGGAGGTGAAAGAGCAGCCACCACAACAAACTGGTGGGAAAAACTCCCCTATTCTGCAGTCCTGAAGTTTCTGAGAGGTGGTACAAGAGTATTAAGTGATCCCTGGGATGAGCTGCCACAATTTAGTGTGACTGTATGGATATGACAGCATACTACAGACAATCCCTCAGAACAACAAGTTAAATGCCAAGTCTTAAACTTAGATCTCACTTAAAAATAGAGTATAATGACATAGATTATTGGAGTATTATTTTAAAAGCATGCTAATATGCTTCCTAAAAAATGATGAATGCTAAGTAGCAGATTCTTAGTATTTTTTCTTACTGCATTCATAAAGACTTTTTATATTCCCTTAAGAAGATGGTCAGCAAAAGATAAGGGTTAACAACATTTATCACTCATGATCCCTGTTCTTTATGAGATTTCTACAGAATAAAATGCCTGCTGTTTCCTAACAAATTATCCATGACTTTATCATTTGTCAGAATGCTAGGAATATGGGATTCATATTTCATGGCAAACATAGTCTTTTAAAGGTAATCTGTTTGTCTGAAATGCCTTATTTTTCACTCTTGTCTTCAATATTCTAAGAATTTATGAAGAAACATGACAAACCAGAAAAATATACAATTTCTCCAGCTTGTTGGGAGAGATGAAGATCCTTACTTGGATTTCATTTGCATATCTGTAATTTACCAGTTTAGCACTTGATTGATCAGTAGTTTGAGGACCAAAATCAAAGGATTTTCTCCAGCCCTTGTGTGGAAGGGAGAGGGAACAAAGGCTATTAACTAAAAGCAATGCCACCCTAAACAATTATTACTAAAGGCTGATACTACCACCTTGTGTCTGCAGGTCTAAAAGATTTTAAGCATATCTTGGCACCACACATTGCCCAAGTATTTTGAGAACTTAAAATGATTTTACATACTTCAGTAAATTTTCTGAGAGGGTCGTTTATAACCAATAACACTTTCATATGCATTACTTTTGAAGGGTAGAATTATGAGGACATCTAAACCAAACCAAAATCTGTGACATTGCAACTGCTGATCCCATAGACAAAACTATCAAAAATATTGATAGCACTGCTGCTTTAAACCAAAAGAAAGTCAGATAATTTTTAAAATAAGAGCATGAGGAAAAGTGTCAATTACTAAGCATCCATTGTCACATATAAATTGCCCATAAATAGTCACCTGCAGGATAAGCAGGTTTGCCTAGTAAATTACTAGTGATGATGTTCCTCAATTCTCAGGAAGATTCAGGGGTAAATTCTCCTTCTGCTAGGATGCTGATGACAAACATCCTTTGCAAAATAGTTCTTATTGAGCTTTGGCTCCTGTATTAAGTATTTCTCCTTTGCTTTTGTTACTTTAAGACATCTAAAGTCTTGGAGGAAGTCTATAGAGATAAAATGTTAAAATATATAAAAATATTTATATACTATTATTTGATAAAAACAGTAACATTGGTTGTTGTAGTCAGATACTCTAGGAAATGAAATATGTTCCACATTTAAGTCTTAAATTCATAGACTGAGGATTCATTTACTAAGGGTTCTTTCTTAAAGAAAAAACCTAAATTTAAAGAAAAAAAGTAACGATGAGACTGAAATAAATTTGATTACTGTAGCCATACAGCTACATATGAATCACAGAAACCAGAATAAAGCCTGATAATTCTGATTAAAAAATGTCTATGCACTGATATACAGATTTCCTTTAGATACTTGTTGCATACCAGTGCCCATAAAGAGACATATTCCCAGGAGAGTTCTTTCCAAGTACTCTACTTCAAAATAACTTTACAAACCATTGACTAAATTAATGTGATGTTCAACTACTTTATTTATTGAGCTATTTACTTGTAAGAAAGTAAATTACTTGGAATCTGAAATAGTCCAGCACTTGGTTGAGAATCATCATTTGAAATACCAACCATAAGAAATACACAAATTACTCTTACTATAGCAATATTGAATACGGCAACACAAATCTTATCCAAGATCCTTTAGCAAATGGCACTTCTTTTACAGTAACAGAATAGAGTGGAAGACCTATACTTGCAGAAAATTGGAAACAATTTGCAAGTAGTTCCTGGGAGGAACTATTCCTCCTTTACTGTCTTCTATCAGAAATTTCTGTGTCCTTTTCTGAGCAAGAAAAACATTTATTTTTAAAAAGATTTATGCATGTTTTATGAATTATGTCCTGCTACAGCAGCCTGAGCAAGGCTTCAGCATTTCCCCAAGTAAATTCTCACATCAGCTTCTTTCCAGAGTTCCCTGAGTGGGTCAGATATAGGAAGGTGAAAGAAATGCAAGAATTGAACTGGATGTGAGTTATGGGACACTGTAAAATTCAGTGTTAGACCTTGTTTCTATGCTAGACTAGGGCTAAAGGGAATGTGGACAGACTGCAAGGACTTCATTGGTCTTCACATGAAGAAAGAATAAGGACACTATAAAAATACTTTAACATCATTTTATGACATTACCTTCTACCTAGCCACATGACTTTTCTTGGAACACCAAATATTAACTCATATAATCACTTTACAAACCCTGTCCCCAGTACCACTAATAATTTTCACCTACTTCACAAGACAGCTAAAATTCCATTTGACTAAGTAAGCAAAGAAACTCCTGATCTTATTTCAGCAGTCTGTCTGTATCACAGAATCACATAATCTCACAATGGGTCAGGTTGGAAGGGACCACAGTGGTGGGACCATCTGGTCCCACCTCCCTGCTCAAGCAGGGTCATCCCAGAGCACATGGCACAGGATTGTGTCCACATGGTTCTGGAATATCTCCAGTGAGGGAGACTCCACAGCCTCTCTGGGTGATCTGTTCCAGTGCTTGGTCACTGCACAGTGAAGAAGTTCTGTCCCATTGCTGGGCACCACTGAGTAGAGCCTGGTGCATGCTCTGACCCTCCCTGCAGACACTGACAGACATGGATGAGGGCCCCTCTCAGTCATCTCTTCTCAAGGCTGAACAGCCCCAGCTCCCTCAGCCTTTCCTCATCAGAGAGATGCTCCCTCCCTTCATCATCTCTGTAACCTACACTGGAGCAGCTCCAGGAGCTCCATGTCTCTCTTGTCCTGAGGAGCCCAGAACTGGATACAGCACTCCAGATGTGCCTCACAGGGCTGAGCAGAGGGACAGGATTTAGTATTTTTTGTTAAAAAACAGACCAAGTTTATATTAAAAGATAGTTTTATTTTATCATTCCGAAAATATGAATTTTTTTTTATTCTTCACCTTTTGTTAATATTTAGGAATTAGGAGAAACCATTGCATTCCATTAACAATTTCCTACTTGGAGCACAGACTGGGTAGTTTCTCAGAAACTGGAAGTCCCTTAATGAATTCTCCAAAGATTATGACAACATAAAGAAAAATGAGATTTATAGCAGAGCTATCTGTTAAAAAGAGTACTTCTCTATTTTATTTGTGGGGTTTTTTTTTCCATTTTCTAATTGGAGGACTTTGAAAAATAGGGGATTACAGTGTAAGGTCCTTTAAAATTTTCATGTAAGGGATATTGTGTGGGAGGTTGTAAAAGGCTGTAAAAGTCCTTCCCTTGAGAAATTTTCTGCAAGAGAAGCTGCTGAGTAGGGACAGGGAAGACTAGTCAGCCAGAAGGTTTAGAAAATCAATGACAGGAGAATTAATTTAGCAAACATTCTGAGCTTCCTCTTGGAAATACCTTAAGGTTTATGCACAGAGTAAGAGAAATGCTGGGATTCGTAAGAAAAGTATGACAGTGTCCTGTCAGAAGACTGAAGAGGCAAATACAAGTTACATAACCAAGTCAGAAAGAAAAGAAAGCAGCTGTTCTTAAGAGAAATATTTACCCAAATATAAAATACCAAGAGCTAACACATCAATCAGGGAAGAAACAAAGACAAGCAGCAGCCAAAGTCAACAGATAATTCTAATTCATATCTCATCATGGATATTGACGTAGGAGGCCTCCATAAACTTTCCCAAACTGAACTGTCTCCTGGCCAAGAAGTTAGTTTACATTGACACTCTAAATGCAAACAATGGTTTTAATCTATAAATATTGGCAGACCTTGTCATTGTAGCCAATGCAAAGGTCAATGATGCATATCAATTATAAATGTACTATTTGGGTTAGAATTAATATATCGACTTGCCTTGAACTTGAAGGTAAGCATGCTAAAGTGGTGCAGCCAACAGCAATATGTGAGCATTTTACAGTGCTGGGTTGGCATTGCCACACAAAGCTTTACATTGGTGCCTCTTTACATTGTGAGAGGCACAGGAGGGAGGGGGATAGCTGCACCTCCAAGGCAACCGAGCAACAAAGTCACCACATAGGAGAAAAGGGTGAAAACAGGCAGGACATCCTGCTAAAAGGCACCACAAGGATGTTTGGCAAGATGGAGGAAAAGAGAATCACAGAATGGGTCAGGTTGAAACCTGCTCAAGCAGGGTCATCCCAGAGCACATGACCTGGGATTGCATCCACATGGTTCTGGAATATCTCCAGTGAAGGAGACTCCACAGCCTCTCTGGGTGATCTGTTCCAGTGCTTGGTCACTGCACAGTGAAGAAGTTCTTCCTCACGTTCAGGTGGAACTTCCTGTGCATCAGTTCCTGCCCATTGCCTCTTGTCCCATTGCTGGGCACCACGGAGCAGAGCCTGGTGCATGCTCTGACCCTCCCTGCAGACACTGACATGGTTGAGGTTCCCTCTCAGTCATCTCTTTTTGAGGCTGAAACCGACCCAGCTCCCTCAGCCTTTCCTCATAAGATGCCCCAGTGTCCTCATCATCTTTGTAGCCCAAGAAACAAAATAAGCAGTGTAGGGAGCAGAAGAAATCCCTCTTTTGGGGGTGGAAACAGGACAACAGGATAAAAAGCATCAGACATCAATGCAGAATATTGGAAGACAAACCCATTTTGCTTGACTTGTCTCACTGAGGAGCTCTCAAGACTGATCACCTTGACCCTGGTGTGTAGGAACAATAAATGACAGCAGCTATCAGTACAGCATCATTGCCAGCAGACTCACAGTACAGAAAATGGTTGTCCAATACTAACAGTTTTGTATAGGTCATGATGATGACATGTAAGGATTAAGCCTTAGCAAGAAGAATGCCTTGAATAAATGAATTTCTTAAAGTTGAGTTTTTAAGTTTAAAACTGTCCTGTCTTGTCAGTCTTTTAAACATCCTACCACAGCAATCTCTGACAGAAATATAGACAGGCCGACAGATAGATTCAATTACAACATCATGACTCCTCAAAAACTTTTTTCCTTATAATATGTTAATCCCCAGAAGAAGATCCAATAAAATGCTGAAAGAGGAACAAAATGTCAGGTCAAATCAAGACATAATCCTCACTTAGTACAGTATTTAATATTTAAAAAAAAATAAAATCAAACTCACATATAAAAAACTTGGGGATATAATGAAAAAGTCCTCAGACATCTTCAGCTGCAAATAAAATATCCAGGGAAGTTGGCAATGAGATCTGCAAATCATAAACAATTTTTTCACAGAGGCTTCTTTTGTCCTTTCAGCAATTTTGTACAGCTGGCTTGAAAAAGAAATCAACCTCAACAGAAATTTTCATGATAAACAAATATCCTGTATTTTGTCAACTCTTTGTGATTCCTATGGTCAGTGGTGAAGAAAAGAGGAGGCATTTCAGAAGCTCAGTTCCTACTGCTGAACCATATTTGTGTCCTCTTCATCTTTTCTTGTTAAAGTCAATCAAGGGTTAGTAAAATGATAACCTTAGAATTTTTACATATTGAAAGAAGTTTTAGAACAAGTTTTTAAAATTGTTTCCTCTAACTGTTTAAACAGGAAGTATTTTATGGGGTGATTTCCTTCAAATGATCCCTTTTCCTTGGGCTAATGTTATAAACTAGTCATTAAGTGTAAAGCTGCACAGTAACATTCAAGTGCTTATGTTATGTAGAAGAGCTCCATAAAATCATAAATTCACAGAACAGTTTGGGTTGGAAAAGACCTTAAAGATCATTTAGTTCCAACCCCCCTGGCATGGGTATGGACACCTTCTACTAGACCATGCTGCACAAAGCTCCATTCAACTTGGCCTTGAACACTTCCAGGGATGTAGCACTCACACCGTTCTAGTACAAAATCATAGGGACATTCTGGCTGTGTCTCTCAGTGTGAAGGAGAGGAATCTACATCAGCAGGTGCAGTATAACCTCAGGGGTAATTCACAACATGTCTCTTTAGTTGCAGATTCAGCGTGTGAGCACGTATACTCACTAAATAATACATGTAAGGAATCACTAGGTTAGGGAATAAAAGACAAAGTCAGACAACACAAGCACCCTATTGCTACATTATTAAATGCAAATCCTTTGCTGAAAAATCTTTTTCCAAAGGAAATTGCGTTTGCTTGTGTACTAACAACTTAGTGACCATTCAAAGCCTGTTCTTTCAGATATTGAAACAAAATATAAAAATGAAAAGCAGAAATAAAAAGTCAGTGAGCTTCAAAATGCAATCTAGTCTCTCTTTTTAGCTGGTTGTATGTTGTCTAAAATGGCTCATGGGGTGACAAGGTCTGAATAATGATGTAAAGAAAAGTTGTACATCCTGCAATGTCTGACCAGTTTCTAAAGCCTCTCTATGACTCCATAAATCCAAGAAATTTTGTCTTTGAATGCCTAAAAGACTCTTGAGAAGATTTATTCAGCACACTGTACTTCTCTTTAAGATGTGACAAGCAAAACAATATATATGGTCTGGAAAGACAATAAAAGCAAGCAATGAAACTCAAGATTCAAACTATAATGAGAGTAGATATTTTAATGCAGCAGATTCACACCTCCAAAATTGGATGTCTAGCTTTATTTAAGTTTGATGCAAACAAAATATAACCTGAAAAACTTTAATATAAAGAAAACAGTATTTAGATGCAGGCAGAACTTTTCAACTTTTTATCTTTTAATATTTTACAGGAATATTAAAGTTTGATGGTAGTCCTCAGACACAGTATGGCAAGGAAAACACATTTTAAAATGCCTGTTTTCTCAGCTTCTTACTATTCATATTATTTGAAAAAGCAGTGGAAAAAAAGCTAGGGGTGCATAACATCTAAAAAAAATGCCATTATCAAAAGAAAACATCTCCAAACATCAGTCTCTTAAACACCAGCAACAAAATATTAGAGTTTGAACCAGTATGAGAGGTTTGGTTAAGTTGCCTAATGAAAATTGAGTATTTTTCTAGTATTTTATAAACATTTCTACCTATGGTTTTTACATCTCAGGGCTTTTTATTAATTTCCTCATTTAAAAGACTTTCACAACTCTTTCTAACCATTTTTCATTCTCACTTTTATCAGTGCTTTCTTTACCCAACTCTGAAGCTAAAATTTTGCCTTTCAGTTATAAGTGGTCAAAACAGAAAAAACCAAAACAAAATTAAACTTTGGAGGCACTTTCCAAAGCAATTTAAATTCAGTTCCATAGGTAGTCACAAAAGCCACTTGAGAAGTTGTACTAACCCATATCATTGCACCGAGGTTCTTCTGTTTTCACAGAGTGATAACAAGAATGTTGTAACTATTTTCAGAGCCCAAGTTTTCATCAAAACTTCTAAAGAATTGCTTCTAAAGCAGAGCTTGCCTTTAAATCAGTTGATTTGTTCTTTCCTCTCTATTTACAAGCTCTTTTCTCCTACTATTACTTATTACTGTCACAGACAGTAAGTCACGAGGTAACACAAATTGCAAGGGGTTTGAAGTATTGACAATCATTGATTATGCAGAGGAGACATGTCCATCCCAAGATCCACAAGGAGTAGACTGCCACTGGTGTACTATTTATTAGCTTTTGCCATTCCCACGTTTCTTTGATGTTCCTCTGTAATATTTCATCTTCACCCTTCATAGTGGTCAAGGAGGAGCTGTAAAACAAATACTACATTACCAGAACAATTATTTTTGCAACATTACTGTGAATAGCTGCTTGAAAGATTTTTATTTTTTAAAGCAAATTGTATACACCAACTAGTGTAGGCCACTGAGAATATTATCAGAAACCTACCGTATGGATAGAAAATACCCTGGAAACGGAGAGATAAACTGCACTGCAACCTGTCCTAGGAAGATCCTTCTGCAGAAGTGCAGTATTTGAGCCCATGACTCACTCCTAATCACACATATGCATTTCTGCACAGAAAAGGCTTAAATTTACTCCTATATCTTACAACTTACTTTACTGAATCTGTCTTTAGCTTAGATAATTTTTTAATGTTAGTAGTAATTCTGTGTCACTGACATTTCCAGTGTTATTGCGCATGACCAATCACTACTATCTCTGCTGTGTAGCAGAGAAAAGATCTCCATGATTACTGTATGCTGCTGGATTTCATATCCATTTAATTAATTCTGAGTACTTTCTTTCTGATTAAATTTTCATAAACTGTATCTTGGTGCTATGTGTATTAGATTTCTATTGTGTGGGCAGTAATCACTACAGATACACAGATAGCAGAGAGTTCATTAAACAAACAAGTACTCTGAGGGCTTTGTAAATACAGTTTTTATGGGCATAATAAGTAGATTTACCCAGCACCTCAGTGGCAGAAGACAATAACAATCTATTTACTATCTCAAATCTTACATATCTAGCCATAGTTTGTGTGCATGATATAACTGCATTTAAATTTCTGCTTTTCATGAGCTGCCAAAGAGGAAATAATTGCCAAGGGAAGAAGGGTCAGAAATAGTCATGAACCTGGGAAGATGAAAAGGCAAGGAGAAATATAGGTCATTAATTAGTCTGGACAAGTTTATCTTCCTAGATGGCTTTTATGTGAGTGGCATCATTAGGAGACAGTCCTCTTCCATATTTGAGTTCTGGCTATATAATTCTCTCCAGATTGTCTTGGCAGCCCAATATAACATTTCAGGAAAATCAAGGATCTTCCTCATTCAAACCCTGAGTTTTATTGATGATCAGAATTATTAAAAAGGAAGGGATTTAAGTGTGATCCTTAATCATATCTACTTTTATAAGAAGCGGCTGATTACATTTATCGTTGTTTTTCCCTAGTCTAGTGCTACCAATATACATCTCTATGGCAATGCAGCTGTTCAGTCTTTTGTGTATGATATAATGAGCTTTCTAGAAACAATGCCAGAGGTCTCTATTATCACTGTATCCATGCAGGCTATTGCAGATGCATCAGAGCTTGCTCTTCCCAGACTCACTTGGGAATCGCTCAGCCACTTCAGCACAGCGTTCAGCTCTGGCTGTAAGTTGCCTCGGAAATCCCTCCAGATGGAAAGAATGGAAGCAATTATTTGTGCTTGTTATTTACATCACTTCTGTGGGTTTTCATTGCTATAATAAGATAAACATTTTTAATTGTCTCTTCCAGGCTATGTATACAGTTTATCAAAATCTCCTGTGACAGGAAGAAGTTCCAAACACTGTAGCAAAGCAGACCAAGACTGACTTTGAGATTTAAGCTTGCAATCACTGTCAACAAAGGTTCAAGAACTTGATAACATTGAGGATTCCTGTCTAAAAATTGTAACAATGATGGGTCTTTACACCATTTTAGTAACCTTTATTAAAATTTCCAATTATAACATATATATATATGCACATTTTGCTATTTGTGACTCTTCTTTCTCACTGTAGGGCCAATTTACTTACAAGTAAACAGCCATTTTGGCATTTCTCTCTGTCTGACTCCAGTCTGCTGAGTGGACATTTTGTTTGTTTTTTACTCACTTCAAACTTATGTGCTTGGATTTTCTATTGCTTAGGTTTGGTGGGGTTTTTTGCATACGTGTGTAGATTTTCTCTATAATAAACTTTGTATTATATGGGTATATATTCTGAAAAATAAAAATCTTTTACCACCACTTCTGGTTTAGGATCTTTTGAATGTCCAAATGGAAACCAGTAACAGTTGGCATTGCATGGGGGTTGGTATTGAGACCAGCAAGTTTTAATATTTTTGTTGGTGACATGGGTAGTGGGATTGAGGAACCCTCAGAAAATTTGCTGACAACTCCAAGCTGTGTGATACAGTCACACACTGGAGGGAAGGGATGGATCCAGAGGGATCGGGAGAGGTGGGTCTGTGTCAACCACATGAAGTTCAACAAGGCCAGGTGCAAAGTGCGTTGGGGCAATCCCAAGAACAAATACAGGCTGGGTGGAGAATGGATTGAGAGCAGGTCTGGGGAGAAGGTCTTTGGGGTGTTTTTGGATCAAAAGCTCACTATATGTCAGCAATGTGCTCTTGAATCCCAGAAGACCAGCTGTGTCATGGGCTGCACAAAAATGAACATCACCAGGAGGCCAAGAGAGGTGACTCCTCTTTTGTTACACCTTCCCTGCAGTGTTTCCTTCAGTTCTGGGTCTCCCAACAGAAAAAAGACATGGACCTGTTGGAATAAGTCCAGTGGAAGGCCACAAAGATGATCAGAGGGCTGAAGCACCTCTCCTATGAGGAAAGACTGAGATAACTTGGGCTGTTCAGCCTTGAGGAGGCTCTGGAGAGATCTTATAGAAGCCTTCCAGTACCTGAAGAGGCTACAAGAGCTGGAGAGGGACTTTTGTCACAGGCATGTAGTGACAGGAAAAGGGAGAATGGCTTCAAACTGTCAGAGAATAGGTTTAGATTTAATATTACAAAGAAATTTTTCCCTTTGAGGGCGGTGAGGCACAGGCAGCACAGGTTTCCCAGAGAAGCTGTGGATGTCCCTTCCCTGAAAGTGTCCAAGGCCAGGCTGGATGGAGCTCTGAGCAACCTGGGATAGTGGAAGGTGTCCCTGCCCATGGCAGGGGGGTTGCAACGAGAGGACCTTTCTGGTCCCTTCTGACCCAGACCATTCTATGATTCTACAAATGAATGAACCTATCCAGCTCTCTTTGGGTTCTGACAGGCAAGTTTAGAAACGGATGTTTAAAATGTTCCTTACAAATTGTACACTAGGATTTCCTCCCTTCTAAGCTGCACATTTCAGACTGAGAGAGCAATCATTGAATACTGGCAAGATTTTTATCTCCTCTGTAAGCAGCTCGAAGTCATTCAAGAGTAGCACGATACAGGCCACATTTCTTCCTTTAAGCATTTCTTCCTTAAGTTTCACAGAGCTTTGAGAATACACCATTAAACATATGCCTCTAGACAGAATTGAAGTAATCACTTATTTCCTTGGATTTTTGATTCTAAGCCTGATGCAAGAGTACGGGTGGCATTTATAAAGGAAATATGTTATCCAAGAAGCTTTCAGAGAGAGTGGAATTAAAAATCAACTAACATCAGTGAAATACTTTGTACACCTAATACTTTGTAGGATTATAGAATGAGTAGGAATATAGCCTGGAAATATTATTTTAACTTTTTCATTCTTTTTAAAGTTTATGAATAGCTACACTGCTGACATTTTTAGATTATTTGACAGTAGTAGCCACCTTAGTATTATGAAGAAAGTGTAAGGTTTTTTGATGTCTCTAAATATTTTCTATGTTTATCTTTTGCTAGCATGAAAGCAAATATGTATCACTAAGACAATTGCTGTTAATTTATTTTGACAAAGACAGCTTTCACATAATTTTAGTAAGTATCTTTATCCTCTACATAAAGGGGGGGAAGTAAGAAAGTATTACTTTTTAAAATCCTGATAATTTATAAAACTGCTGGGTGTGAAAAAAGTAAATATACAGCTGTATTCTAATTTTCCCATAATTTTCTGGTAATAAAATAATTTGAGTCCTTGTGGTATGAAGTCTTTCTCTTCTCATTTACTCCTGTCTTTAATGGCTGTTTCATTGGACATCCCTCCTACTTATTTAGGAAAGACACTTTTTCTGTGCAGTATGTGGACCAGTACTTTCATTTTCCTCTCAAGTCCTGTAATACAAACATGTTTTGGAATGGAGTCCATTTTCTTTATAAGCCAGCTCATTTTCTCTCATTTAACAGCTGCTATTTCTGACTTTCCAACCTATCTAACCCTTATGTAAATCAGTTCTACTGCCAAAAGTCTTTTAAATTAAGTCATATTTCTATAGCTTAACTCAAGGACAACAGGCAAATAGTATTGTCTTTTCATTCATTTATTCACTGAGGAAGAAAAGAATGGAGATGAAAACCCCTATGCATATTTATTAGATACCAACTTTTTTGAAAAGCTGTGTTTTGAGCCAATCATTGGGACTGCTACAGATCTGACAGTAATAGTTTTGGGGTTTTTTTCCATTAAAAATCTCCTATTGGAGTAGGCTATTTTTATCAATGATAATGAAACTTTCTTATCAGCAGCAGAACGCTGGGACATCATTTTGTGTTTATGTTAGACAGACCATTTCCTCCTTTGGGTTAGTTCAAATTCAGGAAACAGACAAACAGTTAGGGACACGGTGGACTTGGCAGTGCTGGGTAAATGTTTGGATTTGATGATCTTAAAGGTCTTTTATGACCTAAACGATTATGCTGTTCATTAAAAACTCCCATTTTACTAGAATATATTTCAGGTCATGCTTAGGTTTTCTTTTTCTTGTATAACAATACCTCAGATGCTTATCTGCTCAATTTACTATACCACTATTACTCATTTTACTATAAAGTCTCTGGTTCAGGTGACAGAAAATTGAATCCTAAAACCAAAATGGAGGAAGCAATCAAGCATTTGTGAAAGTGCAGCTCAACATTTTTAACAAATTCTTATCCAAAGCACCTAAATACAATGTTCAGAGCAAAAATAAATTAAAAAAAAAAAAAAGTTATTTTTTCAACAGGAAGTATTCTTACAGAAGCCACCACTAAAGGACTTTTTTGGCACAAAAATCTTATGTCCTTTCATGGGCCACTTTGATGAATTGTTGGCAGAGAGATTCAAGGACTTTAGAAACATACGAACCTCAAAGGACCAGAAAAGAGTTCAAAATAACTGGAGACTGGAAGAATGTAAGAAAGAATATTATATATGCTTGTCATGTTCGAATACAAGTATCCATCAATGTGTCATCCATGGGAGACAGGATAATAGGGGAAGTTTTTAGCCACACAAAACCAATATAATTATTTTCAATTTTTTAACACCTAAATGCTGAATTCTCTAAGTTAGCTGGGAAATGATGGTATTAAATTTCTTGTACTCAGCCACTGGATTGCTGTGAACAATTTAAGCATGTGTGCAATGCTGGCCTCTATTCAGGTAAGAAAAAATAAATAAGCAAACAGAGAATGTACAAGGTGCCTGTTGCTCTACTGAGACTCTATAGCAATTATTGCTTCTGCTTACTGAACAGAATTAATCTATTCAAATTATTGGAATTTTAAATGGTTTAAAATAATATTTTGATTAAGAACATATAGCTCTTTAATTTTAAATATCAAGCTGTCCCTCATCTCTAGTAATGTCTATAAAATAATGATGGATATGTGAAGTAACACTTTATATTCAGAATCTCCTTCACTAAGTTCAACCCATGATCATGCTCTCCTGAAAGAATTTTAGTTTTTTACATGTATAAAAGGTAGAAATGAAAGATATGTGCTAAACTATTTACATAAAACCTTAAAAGATATATCTTAAATATTTACATATATGCACTGTAGGAAATATTTCTGTAGAAATTAGAATCAGCTATAAATACCATATGTTTGCTCTATATATAATTCAAAAATGTATGGATATATGATGGTTCCATCAAAGCTATTTTACAAGCACTTTGAAAATACTCCTTACTGAGATTGGATCCTGTACTTATCTTGGGTTTGAAAAATAGATTTCTTCAATTCTTTTTGATGGACAAGATGTATCTCCAAGTCAAGTTCCTAGTGGAATTATATTTGTATTTACATGAATGTCAGTCAAACTACTCAGTAACTTCAGCTCATGCTTTCCCCAATGCCCAGCAGTATAAGACATCCTTGGTTTACCAGATTCTAATAAATTGGATACTACACTCCCCAACTTAAGTTGGAAATGCTTAATGCCAAGGGACATTGCACTGGGGAAGGTTTTTGTCTCTACTAAACACTGTGGGTAGAACAGAGGAATGCTCTATTAAGCTGTGGGAATTGAAGTGCTATCCACTTTGCTTCTTTGAAATCTTAAAAAGTAGCTGTAGGAGAAAATATAGAGATCCCCATATTCCAAAGAGAGTAATAATCAGAGCTGCTTTTATAGACATTGACTGTCTATAATGTACATATATGGTCTATAATATATATATATGTTGTTCATAGAAGGATGGGAGACCTTTCAACGCAGACAGGTATGTAAGGATACTGAGAAAAAAAAAATCTTTGAAGAAATACATTTACTCTTAATTTATCTCCTTCACTATGGAGATAAGAGACAAAAGGATGGCTGCATTTTAATGAGAGCCCAGGTTGCTAAATCTACCATGCTGGGAATGGGCATGGCTGGCACTGAGGCTGAGCATGAGCATAAATAGGGCTCCTCAAGCACTGGCTGAAGGTGCAGGACAGGCATGAAACAAACTCTCGCAATTTAGCTGTTTATAGAGAAGTCTGATAGAAGATGTTGTGGCTGCACAGTGTCAGAGCTGGCCTTGAACACAGGCAGCCAAAATTGGGGCCAATATGTTAACATTGCATTTTACTGCAAATAATTGTATGGGTAAATAGTAACAACCTATCTTCATATTTAATAAACACATTGTTTGGAAGCAATATCTCTTTAGCATTTTCCAATTCAAATCAAGCAAGATTCAAATTTAAAAGGAAAAGGACTCTGTGGATTCTTAAACAGGTAATTTTCCTGGTAAAATACACCTGTAGATACGAACTGGTCTGATTTATGTTAGTTCCATGCCTGTAATTTTCTGTACAGTGGTTCACAGCTTTTATTTTTTCCTTAATTCCTCATGGCCACGTGGCTTATTTATATTTTTTTTATTTATTTTGTGAATTATTTTCCCACTTCTTCTCTTTATTATTACAAGGTAACTTTTCACATTCTGCTGGGAATGAAAGTAATATTTTATTCTTTTGCAACATTTTACTGACTATTACTTATTTTAGGTAAAAACTACTTTGTTCTCTTGGGGGTTAATTATTTGTAAAAGACTGTAAATAGTAAGACAAGTGTGCTCCAAATTGATCTAACTAAATGCACAAGAAACTTCCCTAGGGAGCAGCTATTTGAGCTGTTGGAGTATCTGTAGCTGGTGCTTGGGTTTTGGTATCTTATTGCCCATGGCAATTAGCCTGAGGGTTTGATTTCTCCTTCTAAAGCAGGTACACTGAGGTTAAATGCTGCACTGTTTACAGCTCTGTTAGAAGTCACCCTTGTCTTGGAGAGCTCTGAGATTGTTTACAAACTGCACTGGCTGCAAACTGCTGCTAACGCTGACAAATAATCCCAGTGCCTCCTTGAGCAGAGAGCTGTCCTTCCACACCCCTCCTTAGCTTGTTAGTTAAATATATACCTGAGAGCATTGGATCCAGAAGATTTTCAGAAATAGGCGTGGGTATCGTTCTTCTTCCAAATCTGCAATCACTTTTTGTCTAAGCTTATTAACCAAGAGGAATTGGGGAAAGTGCTTTCTTCTCGTTACAGCTGTGACTGTTAGAAAAAGTGTTGAAGGACTGAATAGTTTTTCTAATTTACATAGAATCTCAGAATAGAATATTGTTGGCAAAAATCATTATGAAAAAAAATAAAGGCCTTTTAATGTTTTCAATTTTTGTTGTAAAATAAAAAAGTAAAAGTTTTTGAATAAGTTATAATTATATCAAGTATTTTAAAAGGCACTGTTTTAAAAAGTAATCTATTTTTTCACCTCTGTCTCAGATTACATCTTTCCTTTATTGCAACAGAAATTATGGTTATAATTTTAATTTATTATAAATGTAATTTTTAGGAAGGGAGATATAAAGATATTTCCTTAGAATTGCATCAGTTTGCAGACAGAATGAAACACAACACAAAAACCAGTTTCACTGAATATTACTGACTGCAACAAATAAGAACATACCAAAAAAACTTTTTCTAATCTGATACAATTTCTACATAAGCCTCATTTAATCAATTTTAATACATTTACTATTGAATCACTAGGTATTGGTATGTTTTAGATTCTACTACCATAATACTATTATTTATGCGTAACGTCTTGAACAAAAGTTATTAGGAATAAGAAATATTAGTAGCTATAATCTAATCAGAATATCAACACAGCAATGTAAACTAACCTGTAATAACATTTTAAAAGGCATGGTATCATGAAAATCACTTTTTAAGAGAAAGAAATTAAGAGTTGTAAAGAACTTTCAAATCCTGTTGAGAATCAAATTATTTATTTATTTTGAATATTTGCAATATTTAAAGATTTTTTGCTTCTTCCAACTTTTTCTTCTCTATTGAATTGAATAATATCTAGAAAATTGGTGAGCACATAAAATATGAACATTTCCTATGAACATATGAAATGTAAATTTTCAAATACCTCATTTAAATAATCCTGTGTTTAGATAGCATTCATTTTTCCCTTATTATGAAGAAAAAAAATATTTGTGGACTCTTACACAATTTATTCAAAACTGAAATTCTGTTAATTGGGCACAAGCATTCCCCAGAAGGAAAAAGCATAAAAGCTCTACTGAGAGTTAAAAAAACCATGATACTCATGTAAGCCATGGTACAGGAGGCACAAAGCAGCAATATATATAATATTATTTGGTGATGTTTCAAAAAGCCTTTTAGCAAAATATTAATTACCTTTCCATATCCTTCATTTCCAATAGTCTACATTCTATGTAAACCAAAGTAGTCATAAAGACAATTCTATCAACAATTATTAAAAAAATTCAATTTTCTTGGATAAAATATAAATCTTCAAGATCATTCATCTATGAAGTTACTAATAGTTTCCACAATTAGCTCCATACAAATTCAATTACATTTTATTTCAGGGTTATAAAATTTCAGTAGTACTGCACTAAATGAAAGTGAATCATTATATTTTGACTAGCAATATAGTAATCATCCTTCTGAAGTGCTGATAGTAGGTGGTCAGGTCACATCCATATAAAATACTTCCAGAGAAATGCCAGATGTTGCAGTAAATTGCACGGTTATAAAAAAGTTGTAATTCTTTCTCTACTGGGCTGGTGCTCAGGAAAACTCACATGGTGTTAGTGACATCACACTCCTGCAGATAAACTCTTTCAGATGACACCTAAAATATAAATCTCACTGCTTATGGCAATTTAATTTTTTTAAGTGATAAAAAATAGATTTCTTCTTTCAATTCAAATCAGTTCTGCTTTCATATAATTCATTATAAACCTCCAGATTATAAAACAAGATAACCTTCCTGGCCAAAAGACCTTTAGAGTGTAGTGTGTGTTGTTAACATTGGTGTTCATCATCTTAATGGTTCTCTGTTTCTGTAGTGGAGAACTCTGAATTTGTGCTCAGGCACAATTCCTCTTACTCCTTTTATGTTACTTTTTAAAGTCGTGGGTATGGCAAAAACTTTGCCACAGCTGAAGAAGCTACAATCATTTCATAGTGTAGTGGCACACAGAACATTTTAAAATGATGTAGTACAATAATTGCCCAATGCCTGTGCCTCTGCATGGATAAATCCATCACTTCTCCAGTCAGCCAGCTTTGAGGAAGCAAGAAATAAAACAACTCCTGAGATTCCTCCTTGACTTTTTATTAACCCAGCTAGATGTACACATGATCCTTGGTAATGAAAGTTTGGAACTCAGGTGTGGGATGTGCATTATGTTTAAGTTGTCTTTCCTGATTGGAAAAGCACACGGGCAAGAAGTTTGTGCTCATGAATAAAAACTGATACATCCTTGCACATTGAAAAGCTATTATTTTGTGCTAAATATTACAGATATCCTCAAAGTAAATTCACTTCAGAGATTCTGATAAAATGTTCTACTCAGAACTTACATTGTTAAAATGATAATTAAGGTATTACAATTGATCAGGCATAGATATGTGATTTATTATGGCTTTATGATTTATTAGAAAGAGAAAATGTCTTTGGAGAAATATACAAATTTACATTTTGGGTGTCCATGAAGAACCTGTGAATACAATAATATCTCAAATTTAGAATGAAAGTTCTAAAAGCTGCCTATTTGAAATGTCAGGCTCACATCATTAACTAACCATACTAAAATATCAGAGGAAAGAGAAGCGTTTAATGAACAATATTCTTTGTATCTGCAACCTAAATGGACATAGTTATCAAGTCCCTAAGGGCAATAATCAGCTTTGTTTTACCTGCCCAGCACCAAAACCTCTCCCCCTCACTGACAGGACACTGTTTCAGACCTGGAAAAACAGTGTCCTGCTTTCTGACTGGAACCATTGTCCTGGTCTGGAGCAAGGCATTTTCCTCCCTTGATTTTCAGAATAAATTTAATAAAGTGTAGCCATGAAAATTATGCTGTTGAAAAAAAAGAAAAAAATGTATAAAATTGTAAATGATTTATCATGATTTTTTTCCCCATTAACCTTGTAAGATATTTGTGGATTCTACTAGAATTTCAGGGATTCATTCAAACGTGGG
>VZTN01001729.1:719-23033 GCA_013400515.1 Erpornis zantholeuca | reverse complement strand
GGCCCGGCCCAGCCGCAGGTGTCGGGGAGCTTCTGTCCCGCGCGGGGAGTTCTGCCCGCTCCGGGGAGCTTCTGTCCAGTCCGAGGAGCAGCCGTCCCGCTTCGGCCCTCGGGGGCCCGCCCGGCTCCCCGCCAGCCCTTGCCGGCTCCCTCGGGCCGCCAGGCGTATTCCGGAACCCCTCAGATCCAGACCGGCGGGGCCGGATTCAAGAAAGGCACAACGTGAAAATAAGATATTTTAGGTACAGGGCAAAACCACGAAACCTTGGAGTTTGTTACACTTGCCCTTATCCCACCACCAGTGCAGACACCTGAGGAGAGCTTTCTGAAGTTTCGGTTCGGTTTGTACTACAGCACTCTCAAAACATAAGCAGAATGAGAAAAGAAAGAGTTTCAAATCTGATCTCACACAACTGAAACCAGGAAAACTAAGTCTTCACAAAGATTGAACCGCGATTTCATTATGCTTAAAATCTTGACCACTTTTGCTTATGATGTTTCCATCAAGCCACTAAATGGCAGTAAAGTCTGTGCTTTGTCCTGTCCATACCTGTGTTATTTTTCAGCATTCTGTTTAGAGCCATTTATAAGACCTGCCTTGAAAGACCAAATTCAATGTAATATCCTAGATTCGCAATACATGAGAAAATAATACAGCACACATGCTAGTTACCGGTCCTATTAACTATTGTAATTACCTAAGAAATAACGGAAGAGAGGTTGAAAGAGTCTTGAGAAAAGCCTTTGCCTGCTATGTAGACCCTACAGAAGACAGGAGCACGAAATGGAGTTGTACAAGCTTCTGCAGGTCAGCAAAATCTGGAGAGCTAACTTTAAAATCATTAAATGCAGCAGGAAACAATTTCTCTAGTGACATAGTTGGCATGTAAACTCCATACCAGATGAAACATATTTTTATTGAAAAAAAACCCAAAACTTTAAAGTAATCATATAGTATATGAAGATTCGGAAAATGCGTCTAAACCTAATGAACTCTGAATTTTGAAGTCCGTGCATAGCCTTATCATTTCTGCTGGTGAATACAACAGCCTTTAAAGACCAACAGTATCTGACCAGATCTTGTGCAAAGAGAACAATGAAAAGCCTGTATCTTAAGAAAGCTTGTTCAGTGTTGTTTAACTTTAGGGAGGGGACCTGGAGCAGAGTAAATTTCCCAGATGGAAACAAAGAAACCAGATGTTAATTTAATTAATTAGTTAATGTTATATTACAAAGAGAGGGGAATGCATAAAGGGTACATGAAAGAGGCAAAGAGTTTCCTGGAGAAGTGTGAACCGTTTTAACTGAGAAGTAGTGGAGTCAAAAGATCCGGACTGCACAGGACTGCACAAGTACTGTAAAGAGAAGCCTATTCTGCATCAGAATAGGTGCAAGATGGGGACACTCCAAGAAAGCGCTGTGGGCCTAAAATAGAAAATGACCCTTATTAAATTCCTCTTTAAATATTGGTTCATTTTCACTGCTTGCTTTCAACCACAAATCCCGAAATCACAAAGCATGGAATGGACTGCTTTCAAGCAATGCCTGTGCTCTGGAGTTGGAGGGACATTACTGCTGATCAGGACACCATAGCAGAAGATCTCAGAGTGAGAAGCTTCTTAGCTGGAAATGCCTTACAATGCAGTGCCACTTCATATTGTGCAGAATCAGCTGCATGAGCTCAGAATCGAGGAAAGGCTGCAGCCTAACTCATTAATCCACAGAAACCTAAATAATTTGTGGTTTCAATATGAGGACCGAAATTCTACAGAGTGCCCTGCAAGGCTTCATCACAGAATCAGATAAAAATATCTGACCTCTAGAGTTTATCTAGTCTAACCCCCCTACTCAACCCTGAGGAACATAAGTAGAGTGGTTCAGACTGCCATCCACCTCATCCACTTACCCAGTCCCTACTGTACTACAAAGATGCTGTGGACTCTTGCTAAAATCAATGTGTGATGTTCTTATCACTTCAGTCATAGAGCCAACTATCTCATGACCGAAGGCAATTGTGTTGGTGGGACTGTGCTGGTTTTTCTGAATTGACTTGTCCTTCGTCATCTCAGAAATGGCTTCCAGAAAGATTTGCTTCATTATCTTCTCTGAGAGAGATACTTGGTGAGGATGACTGTTCTGCAGTTTCCTGCACTTTGCTTTGATGATGGATGTGACATTTAAAATTTGCTTTTTTACAGTAACTGGAAATCCCATCTGATTGCCACAGCCTTTAGAAGGTGATAGGAAGCAGCACAATGACATTACTCAACTTCCTCAGCACCTTCACAAGCAGCTGTTGTCCAGCCCTAAGGACTTGCAAACATCTAAATTTGCTGAAGTATCCTCAGTTCAACCTTCCTCTACAGTTAGTCGAAGTCTCCTCCTCCAAACCTTGGCAAACTAGGCAGAGAGCTCTGTGAGCCCTGAGGGCTGACCTTGCTAGTAAAGAACAAGGGAAAGAGGGCTTTGAGCGTCTCAGCCTTTTCACGGTTCTTTTTCACTTGTGACCTGCCCCGTTCATCATCAGAGCTGTGTAGTTCTTGGTATGCTTGCAATTTAGAATTTTTTCTCCACCTCTGGTTCTATACAGTTGTAAGAGAAAGGCCAGAATTTGTTCTGGATGGAGAATGAATGGTAATGCTCGGGCATGGGGTCACTGGATGAAGCACACAGCAGCAAAAGAGTTCTCAGCATGGACTATGCTAATGGCATCCAAGTTACCCAACCCGGCACATCTGTGTGCAGTTTTACAAGGTACCCAGTTCTGGAGAAAAAGAGCAATGAAGAAATCCTGATGACTCACAGAGGTGAGATAGGATGGAGATGCTGATCACGATCAGCTTCTAAAGTTACAAAGAGGCATATGAAAACCTGTGTGTTGTTGCCAGCCAAGAGGAACCCAGGAGACATGATGAGAACCTCACAGCTGGTGTCACTTTTCTCCTGTGCAACTGCTATGGATGCTGGACCCAAAAACGTCTGGACAGAGGCACCACTGTGGCAGATGGGCAGGCTGGTCCCCACTGCCTCGGTGCCCCATGGCTGTATGGGCTTCACAGGAACACATGTTCCCGGTGCTCCCGAGCGTGGGGACACCCTGAGAGCATGAGCAGGAGTTAAAGTTGCTTTGCTTCAAGTTCTGCTCCCAATACAACCACCTTCCCAAAGAAGGTCTGGCACTGGCCTGAGCTACGTTGTTGATAGAATGTTGCAACAGCATTTCCCACAAGTGCCTACTTTTTTCTTTTTTGCCAGGGGCAAACTGGTCTGGAAGCCTAAGGGTTCAGCCATTTCTGTTACCTTCTGTCACGAATCCCACAGTCTCGGTCAAATTTTCTGAGTGTTCTTTCCTGTATGGATAACCTGAGAGGCTTTTTTTTATTTTTAAATCCTGTCCTGCATTCTTCCATTGATCTTCAGAGCAGAATACTTTTTTTCCTTTTTATTAGATTTTGTTAACTGCTTAGAGTTGCCTTTTCTATTAGCAGTTTTATCATTCACCTGTCCTTAATCACCACATCAATTTATCTGAACAGAAAAAGGGAGAGGAAATAATCTTCAGAGTTGTTTAATGCCAACAGTTCTTTCCAATATATACATTCAGCCAGCCCTATAGTAACCCTGAAGCAGGTTTGAACAATAGAATAAAGGAAAAAAAAAATTTTTTTTTTGCTCTTTGGTGCTATTTGCAGTCTCTCCAAACTACAAGCTGTGAATGCTCTGGGTAGATGAGAAGACTGATGAGGAAAAATGAACCAGATTAATAATAACAGATGAGAAAGAAACCTGGTGGGGAAAACAGAAACAAAGCAGAAGCTTAAAAAAATGCTACAAGGTCACCTCACAAGAAAGAAGATTCAGAAACTAATACAATACTTTTTTATAATACAATAACTTTTTTTTTAATTAAAAAACAATGCAAGTTGTTTTTTAAAACAATGCAAAAAACTGACAATAAGTTCAAATTCGGATAAGCAATGACCATCAGATTATTGGTAAGTTGTCCAAGAAACATTTGATTCTATTAGTGCTGTGAAAGCAAATATTCATTTTTGAACAGGCTTGAGACTAAAATTCAAATGTCTTCTCTCGATTAGAGAAATTACTAATAATATCTAATAATACTAATATCTGCACCCAAATTATAAAACTTTCTTGTTCTCAGATGTCATGTGCTGATAAAATATCAAATGAAGGTGGAATTTTTTAAGATTTATATTTACCAGGATGAGAGGATCAGTTCAGGAACCCCTTCTCATTTGTTTCTGGATTACTGAAGTGTATGTTTTGGGGAGGGAAAATAGTTAGTTCAAGAGGAAACTATACGAAGTATTTTAAGTGGTCTTGTATTTCCAGCTGTTAATGGACTAAGAAACTGTGGGTCATAGATGTTATCTTAGTCCAATAAAAAAATTGGAATGTAGAGAATGGAAGTCAGTGAAACATCTTCCTTATCTGATGGGAGTGTTAGCCCTTAGAATCTTCTTATCAAAGACCATGAGTCTAGATATCCCTCAAATGAGCAAATTGCCTGGTAATAGGCTAAAATGCTGCAAAAATGACAAAATCTCTTTCAATAAGAAAGAAGGGGCAGTCATTAAGGGCAAACTAGAGCTGCAGATCTGCAAATGACTTTTTTATTAAGTTTCCTAATCTAAGATTTTTTTCAATCAGCATTGTCACAGGCATTGCAGAAGATTTTTTTTCTTTAACACTTATGAAGCAAAGACAAATATAGAAGAAGCCTTGGAACACTCAATGTTCAGCAAGTGTTCATTGCAGCTGAGTCTTGTATTTGCATGGAAACTTTGCTTATCCTTTTTTCAAATTGTTGAGTTCTTTATGGGAACAAAGATGCCATTCCAGTTAGAAGATGTTGGCTAGGCAGACTGTGGTTGGATTCTGTTTATATCAAAAATAAACAAAGACTCGATTTGTTTACACAAGATCTGGAGGCACATCCGGAGATACCGAGTCTGAAGGAAAACAATGGCAGAATGAGTGAATAAAATATTTCAGACAGCACTTTAATTTCTGGAATCTGTAGTAGAAGCCAAACAGCTTGCCAGGACACAGTCTTACTGGTGGTGCAGGAGTAGGGAGGGATCTTGCTATCTTGAATATTTTGGCTTGTCAGATTACAACAAAGTGATGGGTTGTCATATATTTTGACAGCTAAAGACCATTTGGAGCAACACAAAAATGGTCATGGAAATAAATTATGTTACAGATTTAGGTGATAAGAAGTATGGTAAAAACCACCAAGGGACAATCCTGGAGATCATAATGTGACAGAGTTCATCATCTGATCTACTCAGAACATACATCAGTACAACTGGTTTTGCCAAAATTGATTGCCAGACTGTAAAAGTCCAGACATCTTATTAAGTTTTAAGAAGACTTTGATAGTGGTAGTTTTGCATTCACAGTAAAATCATAACGCATTCATTTGTAGTTCAAACTGTCTTTAAATGGTCAGTATAACCATTCCCGATGTTTAATGAACAGCAATATTAAATTGCTGGCTATCTTTTTCAGTTTTCAAGCAGTGTGAGAGTTCAACCTATTTCAACACAGAAATGAGAGCTATAGACATGACTCACCAAAAAAGGCTATCCTAGAGGGAATGGAGAACAGAGCATTTTACCGCCAAATGAAAAAAAAGATCCCAGTATGTGCATAATCTTTCTTTCACTTTCCCTGAATCTCAGCAAATCTCTAAATCCACCATTACCTAACCAGAGACAGTCAGTGCTTTGTGTCTTCTTATTCCCTCCCTTCCTGCTAGACAGGAAACAAGGAAAAGTATAATCAGGAGGTGATGAGAGTCACTACCACACATGATTACTTTTTATCTTATAAGAAGCATACTGATCAACGGTGTGAAAAAAAATAGAAAAAGAAAAATCACAACTAAAAAACCCATAATTTGGACAGAGTAATTTAGCACAGACTCCTGAGTACAGCAAGTATTGAAGAGTGCCTCCTGGGACATGATTGGGTATGTTTTCACTCAGTGAAAAGAGTTCCTACTCACTTGTAACAGGAACTGTCAGGATGGAGTCTGCCTATTCAGGCTGGTAGAGGCATTCTGGTGGTCAGTTTTAACCTTCTCAGTGTCTATAAAGTAACTGCTGCATTAAAAATAGTGTGAGTAGTAACTTTCAGAATATTTTTTTGTCTAAATAAAGGCTTAGTTCATAATATATAGAGCTGCTCTTTACCTGAATGAGAACAGTCAGAAAAATGCTGTCAGATTAATTATTTATAATGGAAATAATTTTTCCCTTTAAGACAATATTTGGGATAAGAACAAAGACTACTTATGACCTTCTGAAGAACCAGAAGCTTTTACTTCAAGTGTGGTTTTGATAGTTTTAGAAGCTGTTGATTGAAAAGTGGAATAAGCAATCACTCAATCAGAGACCAAAGCTTCAGTGAGTGGGAGATTATATTCTCATGATCTGTGACTAACAGAGAGTAATAAAAAGCCTAGTGAACATGTGTATCATGTAAATACAATTCTATTGACAGGTGGCTTGTGGTAAATTGAAATGGCTGCACTGAGGTCACAGCAAGCAGAATGTTTCCTGGAATTTCTGCAGGCAAGTTGCACATCCTGTAAACAGGAGCTCTTCAGATCTGTGGGATTGCACTACCAGGTACTGTGAGTGACACAGAATAAAATCATTCTGCAGAGGCAGAGAAAGCTGGTCTCAAATTATTAAGGAAGTTGAAGGAGCTATGGAAACCACTGCTGAAAAAAAATCAAATAACAAGTATATTGCATTTATCTCGATTTTTATATGTTTTGAGTTGGATAATAGAAAGCATCAGAGACCACATTCTCAGTTACAAGGTCATTGGATACAGACTGTTTTCCTACTGTCAGAACACAACCTTGGGCATCTGGTGTTATGACTTAGTACAAACAGCTGTATTTCTCACAAAAATAAAAAAAGCGAGTAAAATTTCATCCATTGCTTACATTTTCAGAAAGAGTATACATAATTCATTTCTGTTCCTACTTGCTTTGCAGGATGTGGTACTTGCAAGGTTGTGTGCAATATGCTAAGCTTCCTTGAGCACTGGAGTTAAACAAGCTTTCGTGATCTTCCATGGGTCTGGATTTTTTTTTTATTCCTTTATCTGCCTTCATTATGAAATTGTGACAGTTTTGGTTAGGGTGGGACAAAACACTCTGCATTCAGTGAAGTTTGTCCATCTTCTGATAAGACTTGTATAGGATAGGTCATATTTTTTAACTTCTACTTAATGAGTTTGAGCAGTTCTTTCTAAACTGTTCATGGCAGTTAATAGGAAATGCGGGGAAGGGCTCAACTAAAAGTCTAAATGAGAGAAAGTCAACTCTTAACCCCTTTAGAATCAATAGAGAGTAATGGGAACTTTAGGTTGTTCATTTCTTACTAAAATAAGCATCTAAGGTCTGAATCTTTTCAAACATGGAGAGGAGAGCAAATCAACTCTCAGGAAAAAGAAAGTGACTATCTTCTGTCTCTTATCCATTATGAAAAGACCAGCTAACAGTGCCCCAATGCCGTTCTTTATTTCATGTTCTTGGGACACAGGAATCAAAATACCTTTTTAGACCTTAATGATATAACTAGAAAACAACCATAAAGAAGAGTGCTCACAGCACAAAGGAGTTGGAATGTACATCCAGTAGCAATGGGTAAACTTCTCCTAATGTTTTAGCATCTGCCTTCATGTTTATGCTGAAGCAATTTCAGAGAATATCTTCAGAACTAAAATGACTAAAGAGAGAAGAGTATCTGGTCCTTAAATATGTTCCCAGTGGGATTGTCCGTGCTAACACCAGCAGTCTTCCCTTTCCCCTGTAATTAGTTTCTGTGATCATTCAATACTGAAAGTTTAAATACCACTCCAGAACAAGTCTCTTCTACGCAATCTTGGTATCTCTGTAATCTGCAAAAAGAGACAAGCTCTTTTTGTAAGGAAGTTACCTATACGATGCAGAAAACTAGGTTCACAGAATCATAGAATGGGTTGGGTGACTCATGATTCATTGGGTGACCTTAAAGGTCACCTTGTATGTTGCTAGTGGCTCCTGAACTATAAAGGCTTGAGGTAGATATGACACCTATAAAGAGTTACTGGAGAGAGATTGCAGTAAAGCACAAACTATGGCAGTGGGTGTTGTTCCTTACGGTAGGGCAGTTGCCTTGTCCGGAGAGATTTAAGCTGAAAAGAATGAGTGGTGTACTTCTTAAATGCTATTGACTTCCCTTTATAGATCTAACTGACCTCTAACTGACTGAAAACGCACAGTGAAATAAGTGGGCTAGGGAAAATTTAGAATATATTTCATTGTGGAGGAAATAAAAAGCTTAAATGCCTATCATTAATCCTCACTAAAATCTTAATAAAGCACTGAGTCTTGAAAGAACATTTCTGTTCCATAATAGCCCTGCCTATGAATGGCCTGGTCCCACCAAAAGCAGAGTGCACAGCACTGACCTGTTTACATTGGAAGAATTTCCTGAGCAGTATCAGTAACCACCTCTGTTTAAATGTCTGGACTGAAGTCAGGAAAGAGTAATTTATCCTGCATTTGTTATTTAATAATCTCACCATGGTGTTTTCTAAGAAGGAACAAAACTCCCATTTAGAGAAAACTGAAGAGATGGCTTACATTTGTACCAACGACATAGTAATTTCATTGGGCTGTGCCCAGTTTTCTGAGAGATCTACAGTAAATTCTACAGAAAGAAGACTAAAAAAGCCAGGTCAACTCAGAATATTTTTCATTAAACTGTTTGGAACCTGTGAACAATAAATCTTTATCTATGAAGGGTTATTTCTTCTGTAACATTTTACATTGCATGTGTTTGTGCTTCTGAAAAAAAGGTGATATTTTGCTTTATAAAAATAAAACAGACTGAACTGAGATTTTATAATAATGTTCAGAATTGCCTAGCAAGAAGAATAGTAGCCTTGAGTTGAAAACACAGAATAACTGAGAATTACAATTCGAGCCTTTAAACTAGGAAAATACAAATACATATAATAATATACGAAGTTCATTTTCAATGAAAACAAAAAATTTCATCTGAATGGGCCAAGATGGAACTTATATGTCAGAGAGACTCTTGCTCTTTATATTAAAAAAACCTCCACAGTTTACTTAAAAAAAACCCAAAAAACAAACAAACCTCAGGGGCAGAATTTCATCATTTTGCAGAGACCAAGAAAAATCTGACAAACAAGAAAAAGGTGTCAAGCCTCTAACATTACGAATTAGTATTGTAGATACCATGCAAGAGAATACTTGGCTTTTTCTTAGCAGCTTGCTAGGTTAACTTAGCCCTAACCACTAATCCTTACATTCTCTGTCTTTTCTCTGGAAACAATATTTTCTCTTTGTCCTAGTCTCATGTTCTAGAATACTGTGTAAAGATCTAGGGTATACAAAACAAACAAGTTTATTTGTACTATCTACCATCTTGGCCCTTCCCTCATCCAAAGTCTAGCAGTAGGAATAACTTTCCTGGCAATATATTCTGCTTGCAGATTAGTGCCTAACACCGCTGTATTTGTGGTTTCTTTCAAAGCCAAGGCTGGCCAAGGTCTTAGACAGGTTTTTTTTTAACTTTCTAACTTTGAATGAATAGGTTACCATCCAGTCTGAGAAAATTTTCACTTACTATGGTGTCAGCAACTTCCCTGCTCCTCACTCATTACTCCCTTCTAACTGAAATCCTGGCAGGCAACGCAGCACTCCCCTAGTCCACAGAGCTCCCCGGTGTCTGCATTTAGAATGGTGACCTAGGATGTTCAAGAAAACGCCCTGGGCATCACTTCCTGCTGTTTCAGGAGGACTGCCTTGACAGGAAGGTCTTTGATAGATTTGGGTTTCTAAGATAGCAAACTTCTATTTAGGTCTTTATTAACCTAGATTGCTGCAAAGCCAAACATTTACTACTTCCATCTTTTAATTGTGTGGTTTCAAGTCTGAATATTGATTAGCTGCTTAAATAAATAATACATGCTGTAAACAAACTCTCCACTATAATACTTACCCCTTATCCCTATTACCACCTAAAGCAGGAATGGACTGATACTGAATCTTTAAAGTTTCTCCCGGATTTCTTTGTAACAGATTTCTCAGAGGAGGAGAAGAACCCTAATCAGAAAGGTTCCTATTTTCTATAAACTGTAATTCACATAGACAGGAAACCCAGATTAGATAAAACTATGTAAGGATATTTGTTGAAGATTGCAAAAAAAGAAAAGAGAATAAGATAAAGCTCTGGAACAGAAAAGTCTAGTGTTACAAGTATGAATTTCAAAATTTATATGAACATATCAAAAAGACATTTTATCTTCTGAATGACTAACAAAACTTACTGTCCTGGTTTGGAAAGTAAGACGTGACCAAAAGCATGTATTCTATCACCATCTTCATGAACCAGGTGGGGCAGTGCTCCCTGCCTCCCCCGCTAAAGGTTATTTTCTGTTAATGAACCATCAGGGCCTTGCCCACGACCCACAGATAAGCTGCCCCTGGACTATCTCCTGATTAATGGCTCATCAGTGCCTTTGTGAGAAGCTCCACCCAGAAGGAGGACCCAGGCACTCAATCCTGGATATAAACTGGAATTTTGAAAATCATAAGCAGGCCTTTCCCACTGGATTTTCCAGAGAACAAGAGCTACATACCCACCACTGGACCTTCTGAGGAAGACCAGACCTTTCTCCAGGATTATCACCGNCTTAGCAGACACCTGTCTTTCTAAACCAAGACACTTACTCAAGCTTGTAAAATGAAAAAAAAAAAAAAAAAAGTTGAATAAAGATGCAATATAAAGTCAGTAGAAGACAGTGTACTTTGTTAAAAATACAAATAGCAAATGATCACTTTTTGTGTGGCAGAGGTCACAGTCTTCAGCATTTGAGCACCTTTTTCCACATGTCCGTTCTTTCAAGGATGGCTTTCCCCACAGTGGAAGTACCTTCCGTGAGCGTGAGACAGAAGTGGCAGATGGGCTCTGCTGCCTCTATGTTAATGGTGAGGGGCATTAATACTCCTAACACCACTTTCCCATGTCTATCAGTTAGCTGTAATGCCTTCGGAAACTGGGTATGGTCAGAATGTATTACAAACTAAAATGAAACTTTTAATTATCTCTTAAGGTCAGAAATGATGGAGACAACTTCGCTAGTAATGTGAGTGCTGCTAGCAACTGAATCTTTCTTCACAAGCTGTAACTATGCCAGTTTTCCACAGTTAGAACTTGATGTTAACATTAATGAACCACAATCAGGCTTCAAAGCAATGCTTATGTTTTTATAACCCAAATGCACTTGGAAAAAATGGGAGAAAAGGGAAAATGTTGTGACACTGGACTTATTATCAAAAAAATTTAGATAACAAATAGTACTGAACACATAGAAAATTAAATATTATTGCTTTTTACAACATATATTTGTACTGATTTACTATTTATAATTTGACTTACTAGGCTATAACTATCCTAAGTAGAGCTTTTCAGAAAAAAACCCCACAGAATATAACACTCAGAGAACATGATTCTTGAATAGAATGAACAATCAGATACCTACTAAAACATATTAGGTGGATAAAACATAATATTTTGTCATTAACTATCAGATTCCAACTTGTCTCTTAGCAACATGATACAGACTTTTGTTTAAAGCAAAGCACAGAAATTGGTCACATGCTTTGTCTTGCACAAATTGTGTCTTTAACTCTTTTGTTAAATATTCCATTTATTTTGGTCATAATTCCAAAAGAAACAATTTGTTCAAACTGTTCAGCCAAACACAATGTCATTTGGCAAAGCACTGTGGTCCTCCATAAAGCCAATTCTCTAGAAACAATTGTTTGCACATATCAGTAGTCCAACACCTTCAACATGCTGATTTTGAAATGTGGGCACATGGAATCCCCTCTGCAACTTTCTTCAGAGAACCTCAAGTTCACTTCCTGTAACCAGCAATGTTTGACAAGACACAGAATCAGGTAAACCTCCCTGGGCTTTAACAAAGACTCAAAAAAAATTGCCAAAAAACCAGTATTTCTCCCCTTGTATTAATTTTACAGCCGATCCCTGGTTAGTCTTTAGCACAGTCAGATGGCAGTACCACTGTTTATGTGTTGTAGTCTTACAAATCATGGTGAACCCAAGACAAACATCTTGTCCCACCCACTCCTTCTATCCCCATTAATAACTGCTGACTTGTGCTGCACTGTGTCCTCTGCAGAAAAGACAAGTATCTTGAGAGGCTTCCTCAAAGCATAATTGGCCAGTAATGCCATAATTTGGTAGGTATACTATTAATTGCCTAATTAAAAAATACTGAGATGAGTTGTGCTCTGTTTTAAAGGAGAGCACAACTGCTGGATCAAAATTAATTTCCCTGCATTAACAATTTTGTTAAGATACTGAAAAAGCTGAGCATGAAGTGTACAGGAAAAAAAAAATCTTTCAGTGATTTCAAATAGCAGCACACAATCTCTGGATCCTAGAGATTTCAGATTATTCCATGGTTATTTGCTGCAATAAGTGGTTCAGATCACAGACATGCAGCCCCTCACTACAACTGTGACCTTGTGCTAAAAGCCTGATGCCTCCAGAAGGGTAATTTTCCCCTTCTGTACTGAGTCCTAAAGCTGTAAATAAACCCTGAATCTCAAGTGCTGGAGTTGTCCTTCAGCACTTCTTCTGAAAGTATCCACAAGAAGGATACCCAGTATAATTCCTATTGCTGCAGGAGGGGGAATTATTCACAGGAGTTGTTCTCCTGCCGGTGCTGCCCATTCCAACGGGAAAGCTGACTAATGCCCTCTGCCCAACATTCCCAGGGGCCCTCACCTTGGTGGCCCTGGCCCTGCTGCACTCCCTGCCCAGCAGTTGAGCTTCCCGGGGTTGGAGGAAACCTGCTGGAGCTGGCTGGGCAACACAAAGCTCTGTTGGTTTCAAATATGTGCTTCAGCTAATTGCCTTTCCTGTGTGGGCTGTGGGGATGGAAGCCGCTGGTCAGCACCTGCAGGCAGCCAAGCACAGACAGAAACAGCCTGGAGGAAAAGAGGGAAAAGGAAGCACCCAGCAGCTCCCACCGCCCCAGCTGCATCCGTCCCCTCCCTCCCCCATTTCCTCACATAAAATACTGGACAGAATATTTTACTGATTTGTTAAAATATGTTGAAAGGCTCTTCCCCTTCCTCACTGAAGAGAACAGCCCTTCAGTTTTGCAGCATATTTCAATATCTTTTATAAATTGCTTATTTTATTGTTAATTAACAGCTCATTGTATTGTTTTCCCCAAACTGATGTTTATACAGCAATTCTGTTTCAAGGCATCCCTTCAGTCTTGTTGGAAGCATTTAATAAAATTCATCAGAAGATAGTACAATAGGTGCAAGCTTCAGCATAGTTTTTTTTCTGTTTTCTGGCAACAAGTAGAAATGTTTCTTAAACTGGAGACTTCTTGCAGCCTTTTCCCTTTACTGGAATATCTAACTGTTTTACAGTCTTTATACTCTCATCATTTCTCATAATAAAATTTGTTACTATGACAAAAAAAATCCACTAAAAATTATAAACTGTTCCAGTTATTCAGTTATTCCATGACCCAGCCATCAAGATTTGAGCTTCAACATATTTTTGGAAGTACTGAAGGAAGATAACTTGGGTACATTTTTAGACAAGCCTATTTACTTTTAATTTTTACAACAGTCTATTTGACATTACAAGAAACCCTTGACAGACCATAGCCAGAATCCTAAGGTAAGCAGCAAAATATTTGATCATTATCTATAAATATGGAGACATCTAGTTCTTGTACTGAAATGTCTGTTTATATCGATTTCAGACAGGGAGGAACGGACCAAAACAATTTGACTAAATCGAGCCATTGGACATTAAGCTGAACCTGTTTAAACCAATGTAATTATCAATTTAGGTATGATTCTACAATCACATCTGGCCATCTCTTAAAACAGCAAGAATGAAAAAGGTGTTTTAGGAATTTGGAAGTCAAATGACAGACTACAGATGTCAAGAAGCTTGAACTGATCTCTAAAGTTAAATAATTAAAACTTAAATAATTGATACTACCGATGTATACAAGAGAAGTATCTAGCTGCAAGATAGAAACCAATCATTTTAATGTTAAAAAAATTAAATTACTATTATTTAAGCAAGGGTGATTAAAAATACAAGTATCAGCCAGAACCTGAAAGAGTATTTTGCTAGAACTAAATAAGTAACTGAGGAGAACATGAAAACAACACCACTTCAGTAAAAGAAACATTTAAAAATAATTTTTTAAAAATATATAAAAATCTAACAGTACAGTTGAAGCTTAAGGTGAGGATGTAGTTCATTTTTTAATCTCATTTTAAAGCACTTATGCTCAGTATTCCTGTATACAAGAAGGTGCGTGGGGAGCCTTATGAGCTCCAGAGGTTCCCTGTCCAGTCATAGAGAAAACACTGGTGCAGGTCAGCAACAGTTTAAGTACCCCAGTGGAGATAGGTGGAGGGGATGCAAGGGAGATGGGAGATAAAAAACAGACCTTATTCTGTTAGTCACAGAACTGCTTGTTCAGACAAGAATCCAACAGTTTCTATCTCTGCCTACCTACAGCATTTCCAAATATATTGAAAATGAAAGAGAAAATACTGCTCAAAAATCTCAGTCTGGAAAATGCTAAGGTACTGCTCAGATTCTGCACCATGTACTAGCACAAAGCAAAGGGAATTAGAGGGTCAGCAGGCCTGTAGGGAATCTCCCATGCTATTTAGTAAATACTTTTTAATTCTTTAGAACACCATGGTAACCTTGTAATGACCTTATTGAGCCACAATCCTTGTGACTGCTTTGTAACATTATAATTTCTAAACTGCTACCCAATGTATGGATTTTAAAAACTGCAAAATGCTGCATTTTTAGAGGTAGATGTATATTATCTGTTGTCCTGAAGATGAAATTAGATCTTGCGGTTAATACACAAACTGAGTATCCAGAAATGTAAACAGAAATTCAAGAGAGGAGAGACTGCTCACCACCTTTAGGAATTTACTCTGTAATCTTTACAAATCACCTAATCTTTCTATGCCTTCATTTTCCATACATAAAACAGGGTAATAATTGCTGTAAAGGATAAAAGCTGTCATGTGTCTTTTTAAAAACTACATGTCATAGAAAAACCTCTCATTAAACAGTTAAAATGCCTTCTTTCATATATTAAGGAAAACATAAATTTTCTCTGTTATCCAGAGCAAAATTTCCCCAAATATTCTCGCACATTATATCTGCTAAGCAGTTTGGTTCTTTATATAGGAAGTGATACCACCAAGTCCACAACTTTACCTTTTCTTAAATTAGCCTTAATTAGCCATAAATTTAACTAGTTCAGTAAGTTTCTACTACATTAACCTGACAGAGACAACAAGATTCACAGACATAAAGCTCATAACCCTGAGACTACATCTTAGATCACTTGTCAAATTTTGGTCAAACTATGAAGGATTCAGGTTTCACCGATTTACACTCAGTATGACAAATAATGGCTACATGTACATAAGCATGTAGTACATGTACATAAACCAGGCAAAGACAGAAGTCCTATTGGAAATGCAGTGACTATATAACCCATTATGGTTTTTTGACTTGGAGCCTTTTTCAGGTGTGGGGGTGCAAAATATGGCCAGGAAAGATGGCTTTTGCTGGCGTGGAGCTCTGGGGGAGACGGGCGTACCCCAGGTCTGACAGTGGCCAAAACAAAAGAGCAGGAGACAAATAAAGAGAAGAAGGCGAGGCAAAAGTAGGATAGTTAACAGGAGATTAAGCAAGGAGGTTGTAATCAGTAACTGCTTGAGATGCTAAAGAAGTAATCCTAGAAGCTGAAGTTTGTGACTGTTGAACTGCTAGTTTTGGAACAGTATATAAGATGTGCTTTGTACAATAAAAATTGCCTTTGCGTGTACCCGGCGGAGTCCGTGTTTTCAATCACCGACATTCAGGAGTAAAGATACACTTAATCAAATCAGATTATCGATTCCAACTTTGGTATTAAACAAATCAAACAAATTTTGTGAGGAAGACCTCACAAACAGATAATGCCAGCCTAACTGTAGGGACAATGCATCACACATCGATATGGGCAGGGCTCTTGCACTGAAGCCTGAGCTGTTGAATAACAGAGGCTGGAACACTGTCAAAGGCGTAGCACTGCTCTCCCAGAGAGGGTGTGGGGCACAGCGAAAGGACTCTTGGCATCGTTCTCAGGGAAATATTTTGTCTCATGCAAGGACTGGCTCCTCAGGTTCTGAAGGAAGCTATGCTCAGGCCTTCTCTGCAAGGGAACATATTTTATGCCTTTGATGGAACTTTAGGTAGGAGTTCAGCAGCTGTATACCTAACCAAAGATGAACGGGAAATGCGTGACTACATCTCTGTGTATGAAAATAAACAGGAGCAGTTAACATGGGAAAGAACATTCTGAGAAAATTTCTGTGAAAGGAATAAAGACGATAGGGATAGCAAAACTGATGTATGATACCATCTTTTCCTTAGAAAACAAGAAAAAAAAAAAAGTATCTTTATTTTCTCACTTGACAGTATTGGAGCTGATATCCTCTAAGATATGAGCCTGAAAAAGTAATTTCTTATTAAAAGAATAAGAGCTTTTACAACTCTGACAATAACATCACAAAACTCAGACCACGAATTACATTTACTTTATTTAATACTACATGCATTTTAGACAGTGATTCATATTGTTTACTTGTACAAGTAGTCATTCTCAATGTACAAGTAATAACCATTGCTTTTACAGTGAAATTCATTAGCATGCACTTCACACAATCGTGTGCAAAGTTATTTTTTCAGTTAGAAAATATAAGGTAATTATTTCTAAATTGATTTTATACATGGAGTTTAATTTTGGTTTTATGCAGACATTGCATAGTTGATGCTTAGCTTCTCTAGAAAGACTGGAATGTGGTACCAGTATTGTTGAAGCAGATCAAGTGACAGTAGCAAACAAGAAGATTTGAAGAAGAGGCATAACTTTCAGGGTTGAAAGGTCAGCAAGTACAGCCTAGGATGAAAATCAGAAAGGCTTGTTAAACTTGACATTTGAATCAAATCTCCTTAAAGCAAGTTAAGAAATCAGAAAAAGATTCCAATACTGACTACTGCCAATAATTAGATTTGGATATGGCTAGAAACAAATTATACTGGTTTATGTTAGGACCTCATTGCATAAGTTTTCATTCTAACATTTCAAAGAAAAAACACATTTACCCAATGAATAGTACCCAAGTAACTTTATTTTAGCCTTTAGCCTTACTTCAAATATACATGGCATCATGGGTGAATAAGGGGTCTAACATTTCAACTTGCTTCTAAAAATAATTGGGAATTAAGAATCCTTATCCTGTGGCTTGGCTAGTACTTGTGAAGTAAGTCCAATGTAATGCCTCAAATAATCAATGTCCTTTCATGACAGTATGTTTTAAAACAAGCCAAAGAAAGTGATCACAAACTCTCAAAGTCTGGAAAAAATCCATCACCATATATTTGAAAAAAAAATTAACAAGTTACTAGATATAAATAATAATAATCTTCATCCGAATGACTTCATTTTCTTCATTTCCTATGACAGTACACACAATGAAATTTCAGATTCACGTTGACAGAGTAATCTTGTAAAAATGTAAAACAGAAGCAACTAAAATGTACTGAGGAAAAGGGTACAAACCTCTGCAATACTGCAAAAACAATATATCCCACTAACCCTGATTATATATTAAAAAAGAAAAAAACACCTAATTGTACAAAATGATTTTATAACACTGCATTTTCATAGCAAATATGCTTTATTTCCTTTTACTCCAGAAAAGCAGCATTATGTACTGCATGTTCACAATTTCCTTATTTTTTATCTAAGGTAAGAATTTAGACAGAAAGATTTGCACTATGCACCATGTGCCATGTGAAGCTTAAGTTACTCATACTGGCAAAGCATCAGAAACTATTTCAATCTCCTCTAAGTGAAACTTATCCTTACTTCAGCTGCAGCCAGTGATGTCACCTCCATCAGGTTGACTGCTCGGAAAGCAAACACAGCAGCTGCCAGGACTGAAAGAAAATTCCCAATATTTAAGTTTCTGACCTGATAAGTAGTGGTTAGAATTAATCTTGATATAACATACTAATTTTCACTTAGTTTAGTTATTTTGATTCTGAATAATAATATACAACAGGTGTCTGTGTTTGAGTTTCTTTGACCACTCTTTCAAACAAACAGGAAAAACACAGCATTCTTTCAGAAAAGTCTGAGTGAAAATGCCTGAGTTTAAGATGATTAGCTTTTAAATAAAAGCGATAAACTGTTTTATACATACAAACGGAACCAAAACCTTGTCTCTTCTACTCACCTACTTTGTATTTAAAAACTGATGCAACTAAAGATACATGTTTTCTTTAAAACTTCCATCTTAAACCTTCATAAATAATTATTTTACGACAAAACTTTCAAAGTGTCTTAAAAGATCCTACTTCAAAGGAAGTAATCCAGCAAAATTGGAGGACTCTCTTTAAGTACTGTAGAAGTAGGTACCATAAATAACATGAATCTTGTATTTTGTGAAAGGTGATGAATTCATTTAGCACTACCACTGAAGCTGGGAGAACATCCTACGTTCTGTTCAGAGAGTGCTTAGCATTTTTTGAGCATTGCCATAAAAAAAAAAATTACTTGACACATTTTTTATTAAAGATGCAGTACTCATGCAATTCCATTTTTCTAGATGATATATGTTTTGACATATATGTAACCTGCTGTCCTCATTCAAAGAGCAACTATTTTCTTCTCATCACAAAATACATTGAAGCTAACATGTATTTGCCTTACATTCACACAGACTTCATACGTTTTGTAAAAATAGTTCTATTACCAGCAAGAATTTCTAGAGAATTGTATCCCAGGATTCTGTCCCACAGAAGCAAGAGCTGGTCTGTAGCTAAATAACCAGAAAACGCTCGTACCATCCATTTAAATGAAATTCGTAGCCTGCAAACAAGTGACAAACAATTATTCTGTTTCAGCCTCCCATAATGACTAGATTGTCTATAAATTGAAAATATTTAATTATCCTTCCGCATATCTTTTCCAGGAAGAATAAGCATTTTCTCTTGCTGCAGTAATAATCAATATTTCATTTTGCAACAGCCATCATAAAACTATTTAGCATCTCATTTGATAAAGTACTAACATCATTCTCATTATCATTCTGATCAAACAATCACATTAGAGTGATCCTCAGCTATTATCACCCTCAATGTTTTATCCTTTCTGCTATTATGCTATTAATATGGATACCAATTAAGACAAAAAAGTTTTTAGGTTCTGCTGTGCCTGGCGCCATGAGTTCACTATTGAATGGCTCACTCTCTTGCCCCTTCCAGTACCTTCTGCTGCAACTAACACATCTCTGTGTCTCCTGTCCCTTCCATCAAATCCAACAAGAATTATTGAAACTCAGCTGAATAATGCAGCAAAGAGCATTTCTCACACAGAAATACTCTCTTTTTCACAGAGCATACAGAAGAAATGCACAAAGTGCAGATATGCAGGTTAGACAAAGCACTGCATCTGACTCTCAGGGAAAAATGGCACACTTAGTTTATACTTAGTGTAATTTCCCATATATCTTAAATGAAAATACTACAGAACAGCATTTTCAGCACGATGAATCTGCAATACTTGTAACAAGTCAGAATGAAGTACTTACGGCTGAGCTCCAATTTCTCGGAGGTGATAGAAGAGCTGGGGCAGGTGGGTTTGTAGAAGAGTCTCAAAAAGCAAACACAATGATACAATGCCCTAAGGAAACAAGATCATATCCTGAATACTAACACTCATCCTGTCAAACCTGAGAAAACATTATCAGCATGTAAGTGTGCATAAATTTTTAATTCAAGCAATAAGACACTATTAATGATATAATATTCAACTCGGGTGAGAAAGGCGCAAGCAATTCTATTATCTTCAGTCACTAAAGCCTCGCTCCTGCAATTCTGTGTATGTATTAGCAACATTGTATGTTCTGATGGTCCCTCTCAACTCTGAGTTACTTATGGTGTTTGTACATCAGGGTTGAAGTATTTAGTGGATTATTATAATATGATCTACTTGAAATATTTCCACTTTGATGAAACAGACCTCAGTTTCACTAAAAAATAAAGGATGTGAGAAGAAGTATCTCTCTGGTAAGTAAAACCAAACAGCAATAAGAATAACTACAAAAATAGTTAAACATAAACACATTCTTTAAATTGTTTCAAAAATTGCCATGGAAATTAATAGACTCTCGTTTGACGCCTTTCTCTGCTATTAAAGATGGAAAGCGTAACACATAGCCTTGAAATGGTATACCAAGGAAAGGATTTTCTTTTAATCAGGAAATATTTTCAAAAAGCAATGTAACTCTTCAGCACTTTTTGAAGGAAAAAAGATATTAACTCTGTTTTATTCTTCACAAATAGAAGACAAGCCAATTTTTACAACTGTCGTACATTCAAGACTGCTGGTCCTGGTCACAAACAGCCAAATTATTTAAAGTCATCTAGTAGTACTAAAAAGCACGTGCAGTCATACCAAAATACTTCAGTTAAAGAAACGGACACTAACCTGGTATCACTGAAACAATATCCCTATACATATATTTTAGTCCCTTTACCCCAGACAATATTTCAGAGTCCATCTACATGTCTTTAATGAAAGTGAGTTTGCATTTATGTGACCTCTTGAACTGAGAAATGTATTATATTAAAAAACTTGACTCTAATAAAAGACCCCATACCCTCATAAAATGAGAACTTACTATTTTAATAAGGTACATGATAGCAAAGACTAACACTGATGTAGAAAACAACAATGTTCAGACTGGAATTACCTAATAGTTTTCCCAAGCTTGCCTGAAATATTGTATTTAAAAGGATACATTTCATTATCACATAGAAAACCATGCTACTGTGTATTATTGTTCTGCAGCAAACAGAGTATCAAGTGAGTGGATTTAATTCCTAATGAACTTACAGAGGGATGAGAAGAGATGGAATGGAGTCTGAAGAAAAAACGCACATACATCTCACGGAATATCTGATACAATTTGGGAGGTTCATGGTACAGAAAACAAAGTGGAGCAACTGAAAGGATAAAAGAATTATAATTGACTCAACACTGTAAACTGCTAAGAGTTCAATGATTAAGCGCATGAAGTATGAGGAAAAGCCAAGTAATTTATAGTACCACAATTTACAAAAACAGTACTAAACCAATAATTGAGAAAGAAGTATTCAGTAACAGCCTATCATTTAATGTAAAGTCAAAAAAGGGAGTATGATACACTCTATAGATTACTCCTACATATTTCAAGAAGCTAAACCAATTAGAACCTGCCTACTACAGTGCTGGCTTCAGAACCGTAAGAAATATGCTGGAAGTAGAGCATCTCTGGGATGCAAGGCAATGTGAAGAGTGCAAGTTTTTGATTTAACTGTCTGTAACTTTCAGTGTGCCATGGGGCCAATGACCAGCTCCAAACTGATGTCCTATTTGTAAGACTGCTTGAAGATGGATATTGTGAAAATGAAAAGATTAAAAGAACAGCTTTTGGTTGCCGCAATAACATCACTAAGTATAACAACTGATAGAGACATGTTTACTTCTTACAAGATCTGTAAATCATGGACATTTGGTAGTTTACTGTTTAGAAAGATTCAAAAGAAGAATTTATTACATTTGTAAAAGAGGCGCTCTGAAACTTTACTTGTTTTGTAAAAGTCTAGCATCCAGATAAATCTGTTATATGTATATGCTGCACAAACATAACCAGTTCTTTGAGACTGATAGTCCATTCAACTCAATGCATTTTCATAGACAGTTGTCCTTGTACCTTTTTGTGAACAG
This sequence comes from Erpornis zantholeuca, assembly GCA_013400515.1. NCBI lineage: Eukaryota > Metazoa > Chordata > Aves > Passeriformes > Timaliidae > Erpornis > Erpornis zantholeuca. Next base: position 1,044 of record VZTN01001729.1, on the reverse strand, counting down.
CCTTTTGATTTGTCCACTCATCTTGCTGACTGCTTCATTTGACAGGTGCATTCATTTTAGCTGACAGCTTACATTTTAACACATTGGATATGGATACATTTATCTGCATACGTATGTACATATACACAGTGTACATGTACAGAGATATGTACAGTTACACAGATATATGTAGAATTTTCATACATATATAGATGTATGTACATGTGAATTTATTTTCATACCTCAGTATCAGAGAAGGTGACTTAATAAAAAAAATGGTGTCTGTGTATGAGAAGTGGGGTGCTAAGGTAGGGTGAGATGTTCACAGAAACGAATATTTCTGTAG
>VZTN01001726.1:0-11968 GCA_013400515.1 Erpornis zantholeuca | reverse complement strand
AGTGCAAAAGTTGAAGAATGATAGTTGGCATCAAACATATCAGTTCAGCCCCACTGCAGAAAGATACACATTTGTTATGAATTACAAAAGTAGCTGGAGCTGTGAGATAAGTCTGATCCTTGTTAGTGTCAATTCTTATGTGGCAATTTGTGTTGCAGAATGTAAAACCCAGTTGGACATTGTCATAGTCCTTGATGGGTCCAACAGCATTTATCCATGGGAGAGTGTCACAGACTTTCTGAACAGCCTGCTGAGAAACATGGATATAGGTCCTCAGCAAACACAGGAAATGTAGTAGATATTTTATGGTTTTTTAATTTGAGAGGAAAAAACAATTTACAGGAAATGATATCATAGTGTCATCTATGGACCTCTTCATTTCCAAGAACTTAACAGCAGCAGGATACTAAAGCAAAATAGCTGAAACCACAACTAAGTCAGTTCTCAGTCATCAAGCAGCAATGTCAGGAAGACTGTCCCTCCCCCCACTGCTCAGGCAGTCTGGGGAAACCAACTTTCTAACCTAGAGACAAAAGTTAAGTGCATTAAGTGGGGCTGCTTGAACACTGTCCTTTCCCACTTCCTTCCTCTCCACAGCCCCTTCTTGTCTTCCTTTGTACTTCATTGCACAAAGGTCCTTTCTGCTCTTCTGAAGCACACATGTGTGGTTTGGACGGCCTTTGATTGTAAGCTTTTTGGAGTAGTGTTCTTAGTACTGTGGAACGTTGGGCATACAGCTTTTAAATCTTGAAATCATAATTAACAAGTGACTGTTTAGCTGCATGTTATTAATGGCAGAAGCTGCATTTATATAATGAGTGAAGAGGGCCAAATTCCCAGCTGCTATAAATCAGTGCGGTTCCATCAGAATTAATGGAGCTACAACCAATTACCCCCCTGAGGATCTGGCATATGTCCCACAGGCTGCTGAACAGATTATGTAAATATCTGTTCTAAGAAAACTCTGGGAAGGGGGGAACATTGACTCTGGGATACATATTAACACAAAAAGCTTTATTAACATCAAGAGAAGAAACTGTTTCTTCCTTTCCTTTCTCTATTTTCCTCCTCCCCAAATCAGGGATTTTCCAGGACCTCCTATAATAAATTCTATGCTACAGGCAGTTTTTCTACTTCGGGTTAGCTCCTAACATTCAGCTCCTGCCTTCACAATGCAGACTGTGAGAAGATGTGAAGAATATCTCTGTCTGCAGACAGTATTATCCCCATCATTTTCCATGTTAATTGGGGCTTTCAAATTACCAGCCAGCTCCTCTGTTAGCTATACTGAACACTGGCTGATAAAATAACTTATGAACTGTCAACTTCACAATCATATCCTGTTATTTTAAACACACTGTTCCTTAGATATTGTGAGGAAGAAGGAAAAGCACTTTGTCAAATATAGCAGAAAAGAAAAAATTCTTTCTGTTCCCTTAAACAGATGATCACTCAAACATATACCATCTTAAAATACCTAAATCTGAACTTCCCAGTATGGGGCAATGGGTGCATGGAAATCATTGCTGCCTTCTGCCCAAGGGTCTTCATGGGAGTGGTATGCAAGGCAACCAGCTCTACTGCACCCTCACTCTTCTTCCTCACCCAGCATCTCCAAAATTTTTATGGTGCCACACCTCTGTTATGTTCAGTTTTGGAATACTGCCTTGTTTGTGTGGCTCAGCTCATGGACAAAAGGTCCCTGGCTGGCCTGCACTCCAGCAGCCTCCCATCTCCACCTACAAAATCCCTTGTGCCCACAGTTTGGCATAGCTGCCCCTCTTCTCACACATACATATTCACTTGAGAACGTCAGCTTTGGCATCTGGTTGCTACAGGGCAGAAACATTTAAGAGGGAGATAAGAATGGGATAAGGAGGAGGGAGGCAGAAAAACTGGAAATGGACTTCAAAAGCTCGGTGGAATTTTCTCAGTCCCTCTTACCTTCCTCCTTCCCCAGAACATATCTTATCCCTCTCCTCTCCTCTGAGCCCCCTGCTTGGGAACCCTGGCACACCTAAAGTTAGTAATGAGTTTATACTCTGTCCCTCACCCACACTGTCTCCTTTCTCAGAAAAAATATTTAAATAATTATAAAATGGGGAAGAGGAGAAACAACAGAGCAGATTTATTTATCCCTTCTCTTCTGGGAGCACAGAAGAGAAGCACAGGAACAATAATTTTCTGTCTATTTATTTTTCCATTTTAATTTTTTATTACTGAGCATGTAGAAATCACTGGACTTTCACTGACTTAAGATTGTTTTGCACAGGAAAGGAATGAGGTGATTACAGAATAACTCCTTAGCAGATTGGGTGTGACTTGTTCAAAACTGTGTTTTGATTAGAGGCTTTTGAGATTTTTTTTTTCCCACTTACCTCCTCCATGAACAATGGTCATTAGATTTGTATGACCATTGTCAGGAGAGAAATTCCTCAGTGTCCCATGTTTGGCTGATTTGAAAATGAAAGCCTGAAGTTTCAGATGAAGAAAGTCAAAGTTTATTTTTTTCCCTTCCTCTTTCCCTTCTTTAGATAATCTACAACACCATACTGATGGTTAAGCTGCATATCTCGAGTTTTAGGATAAAAGAAGTAAATGGAAACTGATTATAGAAAAGTGGAAAAAGAAGGAGGAATTATCTAGAAATAGTAGAAGTAGGAACAAAATCAGAATATTTCTCTTGGCCCTTTTTTGCCTCATTTTTAGCTGTTGTGGAGATAATTGTCTTTTTAATATGAAGGGGTAGGTTTTTTAATCATTTACATATGAGTAACTTTCTTTGGATTTCTCTCAAAAGAATACTTGAGTAAGTTCAATTCTAGCTTTAAAACTGTGCTGGAAAGGCCTTCAGAAATCTTTGGATGGTTTCTGTTTTTACATTAACATAGGCAATTATAGATGTTTGTCCTGTGTCTTATTGTGTTTCCAAAGGGACTGTATCACTACTCTAATAAGTCATGCCATGTCGTATCTTACAATTAGTTTTGTCTTCAGAAGAACAGATGTATAATTAAGAGGTATTACAAAGACTAAAGATGTAGAGAGACCTTTGTGAGAGTTTACAAGTAACTTGTGTCTTGAAGTAAACAAAATGTGGGAGAATTAATTTTTTTTTTGTTCAGATATCTTTCTGCATACCAGATATGATTCCATGTACCAAATGGTTTTCCTTTCATTTTGTCATTTTAGTTGTTGTTGGTTTTTTCCAAACTGATTAGCTTAATAATTTACTGGGAAGGCCAGAATGCACTTTCCAAATAAGGGTCTGTATTCATTTATAAGACAACAATAAATCGTAGCCCTGAGAACTGCTTTGTTCCAAAGTAGAACAGTCCATCACTTGCCTGTTCTCTTGTACAACACTTTTCACAGGAACTGGGGACAATTAAAGAATTATTCCCTTGTGTAATGTAAAAGCCATGGAATGCTAGGGAAGGGAACATAAGCTTAAGAATTACAAGAATGTTCAATAGATTATGGTCTGTAATGCTGGGAAAAATAATAGTTTCTCTGCAGTAGAGCAGAATTATTTCTGTGTAGTACTATTGCATTTTCCAGATATAAATTAAACAAGCAAGTCAAAATATATGATGCCTGTAAGCATCATTCTTAGAGGCTTCCTGAAGTCCCATAAAGGTGCATTTGCATTGTGTAGATGTGCCCTTGCAGTTTTCCATAAGATGAAAAGGCTACAAAAGCTCAAACCTTCATAGCTATATAATAGAACATAACTCTAATTTTACAAGGTGGACTTCATTCTGTGAGGAGACCGGACTTCATTCTTGTAGGAGACCGGAACATGAAGCCTAGTAGCATTTTTTCAGAGGCTTTTTCTTACCTTTTATTGAGAAGTGGTTCATCTTTGGTATAATGGAATATGAAGAACATGATGATCAGTGTTTTCAAAGCTAATGCTAAGGAAGGGTCCCACATGACAATTGTATCCCATAAGATAACCACATGCCCCCTTTCCTTCCTGATTTACAAGCTATGCAGCGCAGTGAAGTTTTCAGACTCAGATGTTCTTCCCATTCACTTCCTGAGAAGGAAATGCTCAAAATGTGTACTTGTTGTGATCATGGACGTTTCCTTTCAAAAAGGAAATGATACAACTCAGTGTCAGCCTGTAGTCTTTTTTTAGGAAGATGACAACACCAACATGGGTTTCTAGAATCAGGAAGGACTGGCAGATGCTTTTCACATTGGTGGCAGTCAGGAGATGATTGTGTTCTCACTACCTCAAAAGCTGCAGAGAAGGAGCCATGAATCCACACCAACAAGCTCTCCAGCATAGTGTGGTGGTGCCTGGCCCAGGAATTCTTAAGCCATTACTCCTCCTCCAAAAAATCAAGCATGATGCAGATCCCCTGTTTATCATCATTTAACAGCAGCCTTTTTAAAAGACTAACGGCATCCAATTCAGATAATGCTGTACGTCACTTTAGATGCATGCCACAAAATAGTTGCCTTGGAGGGAACAGGTTAAAAAATTTCCTCTTCAGCTTGTGATTTATTCAGTGCCACATGAGTGCCCTGAGTGATGATACAGAGTGTGTGCCCTGGCTGGTTCTGTAAACATTGCACAGGGTTAATAGTCTGGTGCTCACAGGAACGTTGCAGCCTCTGCATTCTCTCTGCTGTAGATGGAAGAGGGCATACCTCCAAGAGACTAATGTCTGAAAGGCAGCAGCTTGTCGTAACTTTGAACTTACCTCAGTTCTTCCAGATTTAACTGTGTTTTCAAAAGGATGTGGAAATTCAGTGGGATAGATTTTGCTGTCACATTCTATTGTAATTATAGTCCCATAATCATATGTAACTAGCATTTCATAATGATCATGTTATTGATGTTTACTGAAAAATATTTATTCAGTTCTAACCTTTCTGCTACAAGCAAATATGGTGCAAAATGTGAGAGGCTTTGAAAGTACCTGAAAAAAAACCCTGTAAAGCAATTGTAAAGTACATACTAAGCCACTTCTAAAATAATATGATGGTAAAAACATCCCAGAGGTCTTATTGATCTTCAGTACCTTAATGCAGAGTGCTTTTAATAATAGATGAGTGAGACATAAATGCCATGTAATACTGCATTATCCTAAATAACACCTATAAATTGCCATGTGTAACGTAAAATTGAAATATGCTAATGGAACATTGTGTGGTTTCTTCCTAGTAAAAGCTGTCAGGAATCTGCCAAAATATTAAAACTGACAGAGATGAATGGGAGAAATTAATTAATATTTAAGAATATGGCTTGTCTTTTTATTCCGCTCTTGGTTTTGCAGCAGGTTCCCTCAGGCATTTTGTGGTTATTGCACAATCCCATGTGTTGATCTTCTGCACAAAGACTTGTCCTACTAAGGTTATCTCTAGACTTTATATTACCCTCCCCCAGCCCCAAAGCCACGATTTCCTTCATGTTTTACCCTCTGGTACTTGTCAGGTGATACTTTGACTTACCTCCTACTGGGAAACATCCATGTCACGGATGTCCCTGCTGTCTTCATCAAGATAAGAGTAATTGGGTCTTCCTGCTTCTAGGCTCAATTTAGGGTAAATAAACTACTGGATGTAGGAATGCTATATTTGGGTGGAATGAAGAGAGTTGTGAGTGAGCCATGACTTTGTGCACTGTAAGGAAAACAATTTTGAGGAGTTGGGACAGGTGCTTGGGGCATTGGTCTGCCTTGGCCTAGATGAGAGCAGAACTCCTGTCCAGTTTGCCTCAATCCAGGAAGACCAAGGACTTGAGGCAGTTTTGGCTTTATCCCAATTTTTCATAAAAGCAATTTAGAAACTTCAAAATTTTTAATGAGACTGTCATCTAGCTAGTCTTGCTCAAACACATATAGGTGTTTCAACTTCAGGGAAACACACAGAGTTCAATTCCTCTTCCGGCTGTAGGTACAGACAGAAATTTACCCCTCTGCAGGAGGCACAGTGGTATTTTCTTTAAGTGCAGATGATTTTTAACATGTCCTGTGTGTTTCAGGTTGGAATTGTTCAGTATGGACAGACTGTAGTCCATGAGTTTTTCCTGAATACGTACTCGACCACGGAAGACGTGATGGCTGCAGCCTTGAGAATACGCCAGCGGGGTGGCACGCAAACCATGACCGCCCTGGGAATAGACACAGCCAGGTACAAGCACAGGATGATGTCCCCCTGCTTCCTGGGGGAGACAAGCACAGGCAGGGAGGCGATTCTGATTTCATGTGTTAAAAACATGGAGTGGCTAGCATCTGACTTCATTTTAGCTAAGCAAAAGTCATTCAGGAGGAAGGTGGATAAGCAGACTCCCTCAGGCACCTAGAGCAATTGTGTATGAGGCTCTTGAAAGGCAGCCATCTCCTGAATAGAGGAATTAGGAAAAGATAATAGACATGGAGCAAGGCTGTAGGCCTAAGCAAAGGGCTGACAATATCTGATGGCCTCACAGAGCGGGTAGGAACTGTGTATGTATAGGGATGAAGAAAATCAAGTTTTTCAGAGAAAAAAGGAAAAAAATAGATTTTTTAATGTTAATTTGTTTTCATTCTGAAGTTGATTATTACAATGTTTAAGCCCACATTTATCAGAAAGCCTAGAAATTTTATATCCTAACTCTTTGAAGTTTCTCAGTCATTGGGGGATTAACGATCTGTTATAGCAAGAGCACTATTTAGAAATGCTTCTTTTATGAGAAAGATGAAATCTGACTTTCATAGAATAGATAGTAAATGCAAAATCTCTCAGAAAATTTCAAACTGTACAGAAAATTACAAACTGTGTCCTGGTATCTTTTTTCTTTTCTGTTTGGTTTTTTTCCATCACAAAAGCATGATTTTATTCCACAAAACATTGCACTCACTCTTCCCAAACCACCATTCAGTGAAATATGCAACATCCTTCTGATGAAAAAATTGATTATCTGACCAAAGTTTTCTTGAAGTGGTGTCCAACTGAATTCTGATATATAATGTTTTCCTGAGATATGGGTAGAAGCTTGAGGAGCCTGAACAAGTTCATGAAAGCAGAGCCAGCTGAGAATTGCCAAGTACTCAGAAACCACATCTAGTTCAGAAAGCCCCCATGTACCACAAAATGCTGCAGGCTTGCATATGCAGAAACTGTCAGCAAAAGCTTCCTCTCTTCTCACAGTCATCTCCCTTTGGCCATTTTCAGTGGTAAATTTCAGCTTTCACTTGTGTGGCCAGTCCTAGAATTCTGTGGTATTTTTCTGAAAAGAGGAACCTCTGCTTCCTTCCTTCTCCTACAGAGCCCTAATCCAGCCTTGCCTAGTCAGGTCCAGAGTCTGGGGAAACATCTGCCCAAAACCTCAGAGCCTGTTTTCCCATCTGCAATTGTAGAATTCATCTGGGTGCCCCAGCCTGCCTCCACTCGCCTGCAGCCCATCTCTGCCTCATCCCCAATACCCAGTGTTAATGCACACAGCTGTGCAGAGGTGTGCTGCTAGCTGAGTAAAGGCTTTGACCACTTGAAGTGCTGCTGTAGGATGGAAGTAGGTGAGGGTTTTCTACATGGGTTTTTGGAAAGGGAGGGTGTTGGCTGGGCCATTTTTTAAGATGCCAAAAGCTGTTTTATGGTGCCAGAAGTTTATTTATAGAAGGGAAGAATTTTTCACTATCCAGCTTTATATTTTTCTGCGATTGCTGTCAAGTAAGTGAATAATGAATGAATGCTTGTGAAACTTTGGCTGTGAACTGTCATGTAAGTTCCAGTTGGAGATGTTTGTATTTGTTCATGGTTAACACCAATCTCCATTTCCTGCTTCCTAGTTAATATAAAATCTTTTAGTTTATGGTTGGCTATGCAAATATGATGCATGTGCTAAATGCTGACATTACCTTTCTCCAAAACGCTTTATGGTCCCTTTAGGAAAGAAGCTTTTACTGAGGCTCACGGCGCACGAAGAGGAGTACAAAAAGTAATGGTTATTGTGACTGATGGGGAATCACATGACAACTACAGATTACAAGAAGTGATTGATGATTGTGAAGATGAAAACATTCAGAGATTTGCTATTGCTGTAAGTGAAATTTAATGGGAAAATTCAGAATCTTAAAAGCATGTTTCATCTTCTAAATGTAATTTCAGTTTTAGAAGTTCATTTCACAGAATCTTTGTGGAAATACAATTATTTCAGAGAGAAAAAAAGGAAAAAGCTGAAAAAACCATTAAAAATTTGCTTTCTGATGTTATAGCACATAAGAAAAGCAATCTACCTGTCTTCTGGGTGATGACAGGTGTGCGTCTGTGTGAAGAAAAAAGGAGGAACAGTTTGAGGGACAGTTTTATATCAAATCCATTTTGTTAAAAGCAACATTGAGCAGAGTGGACTAATACAATATTCTGAGCAACTTCCATAGAAACATTACTTAAAAATAAAAAAGAAGCAAATGTAAACCATCAAGGAGATGCATGTTCATTATGTCTGTGCTGTATGCTTGCATTCTAAAGCTGTCATTTTCATGTAAAGCCGACTTAGTAGCTGAATGAGAATAGAGGTTCACCCATATCAAGAAATAGGAAAACATTAATTATAGATTTGGTGTTAATACTCTACTATATTTGTGTACTTTATACACATAACTTCTATTTTTTTGTTGTTAATTTTGAAGGGATACTGGTTTGTATCCATTTGTATCCATCCAATAGCCTCTCCATTGCTATTTTTCTTTGGTTTGCTATCTTATTTTTGCTAAAATAAGGCAGTATGAAACAATAAAACTTAAAGAAAGATGCTATACTTAATTTAAAAAAAGACATAAAGCAAAAGTTGAGTCTAGCAGCACACAAATTTTCAGTGGTTTTCCTCATAAAATTAGAGATAACTAAAGAAAATTTGTCCTTGAGACTGCAACAATTTTTAGCAATGAAATCCCTGTTTAGAACCAAATTTGAATTGCTCCAGTCAGCTGAGATGCTAGAACATGGGAATTCATTTTTTGTCTCCCTCTCAAATCAAGTTTAGTGTATAGAGCCCTTTTTCATATGAAAAATGTCTATTTGTCTGGGAATTAGAGAAGTGAGGTGTTTTTTTCTGAGGTATCCTGAATTGTTACAGCAGTGGTGTTAAAACTGCAAACCAAATCTGAAGTCTTGTATTGTGTTGACGTTGTTAACACTGAATGCAAATGTTGTTGTTATAGCAATTTATAGGCAAATCTTCACAGAATAAAGAACTATTCTATGTCTAATCAACTTGTCATTAATTGCATGTATAGCATGTTATGATAAGAACTGATGGTTATGAAGAAGCCAGTGTAATTGTGTGCTCTGGTTTGGGAAGTGTTTTGTTGATTTTTTTCCTAAATTATGGCCTACTTCAACAAATCATAGAATAAATTATTAGAATTTTGTGGAGAAGGTGTAAAAAGTACAGTTGAAAATATCAGACATCACGCCATACAGTTAATTTGTTTGCTGTCAAATGGTATTAAAAAAATAAACAACTTATCCCTCCTACAGTTCTGTTCTCATTGGGAAAGAATGGTTTCAAATAAATTTGAGTGAGGTTTTAGGAGAACAAATTAAGGTTAGATATGATTTTCCACCATTCTCTGACAACCTACCTCAATGGTATCTTTTTAAACAGGTTATGAAATGTATGCTTGACTTTTCTTTTGTTTGTTTTGTTGGGTTTTTTTTTCTTTTTAGATTCTTGGCAGTTACAGCAGAGGAAATTTAAGTACTGAGAAATTTGTAGAGGAAATAAAATCAATTGCCAGTAAGCCTACTGAAAAGCATTTTTTCAATGTCTCAGATGAATTAGCTCTTTTAACCATTGTTGAAGCACTTGGAGAGAGAATATTTGCCCTGGAAGGTATGACGTTATTTAAAATTTTACTTTATGCCTACATTACAACTGAAACAAATAGAAGAACATCCGTTTATTATCTTCCTTTGAAATGCATTGTGCTGCGTAAAATTTATTATGCAGGTATTTTTCCATGCTGATAATAAAAATATTTTGTAATAGACATCAAAATCCTAGGTAAGGATTTCACTGTATTCAGAGGAGTTAGAGCCTGTGGAGACAATAGCCTGAAAGGGTAACCAGAACTGTTTTAACTGGGGTAAATAGGAAGTTGCCCTCTTTTAGGTAAAAAACACTGCCAGATCATACCCCAACTACCCCGTGATCATCTGGTTTTATGTCTAAACATTTAGGCTCTCCTTTTGGTTAGTTATTAATTACAGCCTATTACTTTGCTGTACAGGTTAGCATGGACTTGCTGCATAAAGTTAACAAGATACAATTTTCCTTTGGGTAGGTTAAGAGTATTCAGATTTTAGCACAAAAAAGTCATTCTCTCACAATTTCCATTCAAATGAGGCAACACTGTCCAGACCACTGTTTGTTTCAAATACACTACTGGTAACAGGAGACCGAGTTTATTAGTTATAAGTTTTACTGGCCAGCTCTGAAGGGATTCATGTCATACAAAGAAAACATCCATCTATTTGGACTATTTCTTTTAACACTTCAACTTTCGAGGTAGCTAGAATAGTGTAGTTTACAGCTGGAACAAAAGAAAATATTTACTTGAATGTACAAAATTGAGAGGGTCTTTTCATTTTTCCACATTGGAGTTGTAATTCTCAGATGTGTTTAGGTTGGGCTTTCTTTTAGTGTATCATTTAGTTTGATCACACATTACCATTTTCAGCTATTACTAATTATTTTCAGCAATAAACAGTTTATTAAAATATGGTTTATATATTCTTTCTTTTTGCTTTCTGGACAATTTGGTTTCCTCAGCTTTGCAACAAAATAATTTGAGGTGAGTCTAGTCTCTCTAAAGCTGGAAGTTTAGCCTACTTAGGCTCATTGTGTACTTCAAAGTTCATTGAATATGATGCTCTTTTCTGGAGTCACTATTTACTAGGAAGAATACACCTTCAGTGAAAAGTTGTTCAAACAAAAATTGAAATTTTGTACTTCTAAATAAGTGAGAAAAATATTTGTATTTCATTGTCAGAATAAAATGTTAGTTACATCTATTATCTATAATAAATATAGAATAAGAAGTTAATTAACATGACAGCAGGTGAAGGATGTAAGACCAAACATGACTGAGTTTTTGGAAATCTTTGTGCTCAAAGTCAAGGTTTTGTGCCAAAGCTCAACCTTTGAACAGCCAGATACCGCTGGAGGAGATCAGCTCAGTTTGTCACACTCCACCTTGTCCCTTTTATCAGTCAGCAGCCATCAGGCATTAGGTAGTGCCTGTCTGTCACATGAAACCCCAGCCTCCAAGCAGTGCAGTAACTTGTGCTCCATGGTGGTGGAATGCTTTATGTAGTGAGCTCTAACCCTTCCACTGACTGCACTAAATCTTTGCTCTAATAATATTAAAAAAGTACAAGACATTTGAACATTAAACAAGTTCCGTAGCTTAGTAAAATACCCAAACAAATCTAGTTATGTTGATGGTGGTGAAACTAAGTGTTTGATTAAATTGTGTAAATTTTATGTGTCTATGTGATAGTTGGCCCTTGAGACAGCAAATCCTCGTCTTCATGTCCTTCAGTATTTCAGTACATAAAGCATATTGTATCTCTTCAGTATCAACGAGTTCTGCAGTACTCCTTGAATTCAGTTATAATTTTCTGCAAATGATGCAGTAACAAACATGTATTTCTTGGGTATTGTTACTTTATATTTAACATAAACTTGTTATAACATGTTAGGATATTTATACCTGTATATATTTGCCTCATTTACAATTTTTATTTTATATTGACTTACAAATTATATTGTATTACAAATACATATTTGAAATGAAAAATGTGGAAATTAACCTTCATCCAGACCATAACAGGCGAGCTAATTAATTTCATTACTGCCAGAAGGCTTCTTGATTTGTAGATTTTCTGTGGGAACTTAGAGATGCACTAAGGGAACTTAGAGATGCAATAAGGTTTCTATATTAGGCACCTGCGATATGAGACAAGA
>VZTN01001708.1:344-18004 GCA_013400515.1 Erpornis zantholeuca | reverse complement strand
AGCTGAGTTCAGTCCCTGTCCATGGGGGAAGGTTCCTCCCTTTTGGTCATCTGAGCTATTATGTAATTTTCTTAGAAAAAAACAACTATTCATAAAAGATGTTCACAGGAGAACTTCCTGCTGCACTTTTAGGTAAAGGCAAGACTATAGAAGTGGCATAACTTCTGATACCAAGTGGGAGCTGCCCCCAGGATCATCTGTTATAAGGAGACAGCTGAGGTTGTCATGCAGCCATGGGATTTGTGCAGCTCAACACAACATGAAGGTGCTAGAGATTTACTCTGTGTGGATCACTAAATAAGCCTTATAAAATGGTTTTCTGGTCAGGATCCCTGCAATCACCTAATGGGCTTTTATTTTGTGCAATAACACAAGACGACAACCCTGGAACTCTGGTCTGACATTGACTGTGATACAATGGTGATTATTCCCTGCTTAATCACCAGTTTAGACTTTTTGGATTGTGGAGCATATGGATGGAGGCTAAACAACTGTCCCCATTATGATGTTAATATGCTATAGAAATGCTCTTAAATTTGGCAGTATAGGAGAAGTAAAGACACTGTCAAAAGACAATCTGATGCTGAAGGTCAAAAAACAAAACCATATTTTCAGATGAGGAGATCACTTTTTTTCCCCCAATAGGAGAATCATATGTGGCCATTGTGAACATAACTGGTCAATATTCACTGAATTGAGAGAAAATAGACCCTTGTTTATTTCAATAGTGGACTTCGGCTTGCTGAAAAATGAGAAAGGAAAAAGAAATTGAAATCTGGCATAGGAAAGTTTACATAGCTTTGCCACAAAACCTATTAATGAAAATTAATTTCCTCTAGTGCTGCTTCTGAGTGAATAGAAGTCCCTAATCTAATGAAAAAATTTAAACTAGAAGACAGCCTGGAGGCTGAACATGACGAGAGCACTTTATGCTAAATTTCTTTTTTATTCTGTTGCTTTATAAGGTTAGACCATGTACAAATTAGGTCACATGATGTTACAGGTCTTTCTGAATTCCTTTAAAGTAATTCCTTTCTCCCTTTCTCTCCTTAGCATTTTTTATTGAGAAATCATACCATATAATTTTTAACTGCTTAATAAGTCCAATGTAATTTAAAGCTGCTATACTGAAATATATTACATCAGTCTAAGAATTATTTAAAAACAAAGACCTATTTTAAAGTATGGGGGAAAAAAAGATTATCTAAGTTCCAGAGTTGTGAGTCCTGGTGGGGCCAGCACTGTGCCCTTGCCACAAGGAGGGCTAAGGGTATCCTGGGCTGCCTCAGACAACACATTTTGACCAGATGGCAATAAGTGATCTCTCTCCTTGGAAGTGGAGTGCTGTGTCCAGTTAAAGGCTGCCCAGTGTGAGAGAGAAACATACGGGAGAGAGTCCATGGAAGGGATGCAAAGCTGATGAAAGGATTTGAGCATCTGTCCCATGAGGAAAGGGTGGAAGAGCTGGGACTGTTCAGCCTGGAGAGAAAAAGGGTCAGGGGGATCTCATTATTGCATATAAATATCTGAGGGGATGGAGCCAACCTGTTTCCAGTGGTGCCTCCTGACAAGACCGCCAGTAGTGGGCACAAGTTGAAACACAGGTGTCATCAGAACACTAGGAAGCATTTTGTTACTGTGAGGGTGATCTAGCACTGGCACAGATTGCCCAGAGAGGTTGTTCAGTCTCCCTCCTTGGAAGATACTCAAAAGCCATCTGGTCATGGTCCTATGGAACTGGCTGTAGGTGGCCCTGCTCAAGCAGGAGGGTTAGACAAAATGACCTCTAGAGGCCCATTCCAATCTCAACCATTCCATGATTCTGTGATTTTGTATTCCTAAATTGTGTATCCACGTTGAGACAAATTCCTTTGAGGACCAAATTCAAAATGTATTTTTATTTCAAGATCTTTCCTGATCCTATGCTAATGCCACAAAGAATTGAAATCTAATTAATCACAAAATTTTGTACTTAAAATGTGGAAGAGATGGTAAAACCCACATGTTGTATTCCACAGATGGCAGCAACCCTAATTCCAGTGATGCCTTAAAACTGAAAACTAATGTCTTTTTGAATTGTTCATTTATCATTTGTTTTACCTGGCTCAGGAGAGAATCTGTGTGACTGAAGTAAGCTCAATCATATAGCATCAGGAACCTTCTCTCACCTGCAAACTCAGTGGTAATGCCAGAGGCAATGGATCCTCCTTTGGAGGTGCCAACTGCCTGCAGAGGTCAGTGCTTTCCAATCTACAAACTCAAGGAGGTGGCTATCTGTGTTTTCATTTTTTGGCTCTTTAAGGGACATAAGTGCACCATGGCTCTAGAATATACTCTTGGTATAGGAGGGTCTTTTTTCTGGTAGGAGTTGGTCAGTACTACCACAACATGTAGAATAAAAGCAACAAGTAGTGAAGCCTTATCACGTATTCATTAAACAACACCAATATATAAGTGGAGAGCAACTTCTGCATACCAGGTACTTTTACTTGCCATAAATTGCTCTAAGATATAAGGCTTTGTGAATTTCTGAAAAGTTTGCATTCCATTGATGCAGAAAAAGGCAAATGTATAATTTTCTGTAATGATTAAAGGAAAAAAGTGCCCTATGCATGTCAAAAACAGAATATCTATGAAAGCATAAGCAATTGAAAACTCTAATCCTACCACAAAGTTTTACACAGCAATGTGCTGTGTAAAAAACATTGAACCTTTGCCGTGAAAATTTTCCCAAAGAAATAAAAAGGAGAGTGGAATTCCTGAAATTTTCATTTTCCTTTGAAAAAAGAGTGCTCTTTCTAGCAGATTTCTGCAAATACACCTAATTACATGATGGATTTTGTCAGTCTCTGATTTCAGATGTGAATGTAGTCTCAGTCAGTCAATATGTCTGTGTGTATACAGGATGTTGGTAATTATCTTCAAGTGTTTTGCTGAATTGAGGTCACATAACAGCAATAGGAGCCCAACCTTTGCCAGGTCTTAACTAGGAACCCTTTAAGAGCTGATTTGCAGCTGCAGCTGACAGAAACAGGTTAGAAATTGAAAAATCATTAGTGAAAGCTTAACACTTTTAAAAATAAAATTGAACAAAATCCCTAAGGCAGATAACTGTGGAAACAAGGAGAGTTGAAGACATGATTCTGTTTCATCACTAAGGACAGCAGTAAAACTGTAAGCCTTATGCTGGTATGGCATAGCATAATATATTAAAAAGAATTCTAATGTCTTTTTCTCTTTCATCTTTTTTTCATGTTTTCAAAGATAAGCACTGTATGAGATTAATATTAGAATGTCAGGGACACTGAATTGGAAATTCATTGGGGGTTTGAAATACCACATTTCAGAATTTACTGAAGGGATGAGAAAAATAAAGCAGGAAATGGCAAATTCGATGCAATAGAGTGCTGAGCTGCTGATATATCACTATTTAGGCTGCAATAATAGGCAAATCTAAGTAGAAGATAATAATAAATAAATAAATAAAAACTCTGAGGGACTTTAAAAGTCATTTATATTGTGTGGTTGTATTTCTACAAATACATATATGTCTAGAATAATTGGAGCAGTGATAATAATTCAAATTGAAGAAAACCTTTCAAAGAAATCAGAAATTTAGATTGCCTTTGAATAGATAAGTTTGGTTTTTCCCATATGTTGCAGTAGTTTTGTTTGGTTTTTTTTTTTATAGTTTCTTTAACATTTTTCATTAGAAGAGGCTATTTTAGAAGCATTCAAAGAAATAAGGAATAATAACCAAGAGCAGTGGAAGAATAATGAATGTTGGGGCCAGATAAAGGAACATATACCTTACTGTATGCAACAGCTCTTGGAAACGGCTGTGTGGGAGGCATGAGGATGAAATAATATGAAGCATGCTTTGCCTTGTGTAGATAATTTATGTTTTTCATTCTAATTCTAATAAGGAAAACAGAAACTGTGAAAGTAGCTCAGCCTAGCTTACAAGAGCCTCAGCTCCCGCTCATCCTCATCATCAATAATTTATTGTATTCTGTCTGGCCTCAGTGTTGACTTACACTGTCTGTAATAGAGAGGTGTAAAAATATGCTCACATATATTCAAAAACTTTATTATTGGAGTTCCACATGAACAATAGTTTGTAACTAGAGCTTCGTAGGCTCTTAGGTAGAAATTCTCTGAAGATATATATGTATTCCATGAATGTATTCTGAATTTATATATCCATACATACTTGTGCCTATAAACATGCTTAAGAGTTTGGTAGTGTTTGAACAGACAAATGTAATACTGAGGGGAACACCACTGAATTACCATACACTGCAATTCTTCAAGTATCATTAGTGCTCCTTGTTAAATTATTCTTTGGAAACCAGTTCTTGGCTGTATTTGTCTGCTTTTTTCGTTCCTGTTTATAAAGATTATGCAAAACTACCCTCTCTTTCTGGCTGATGTATTCATTATTCAGACAGACAAAATGAATGACTTCTCAAAAATTTTCCAGCTATGTATTCTTTACAAACTATTTATGTTGACTACTCAGTGAGCGTGATATGTCTCATAAATCAAATAGTATATTGTTTCTTTAGTTAGATGACTGAAGCTTTTTAAAAAATAAAGAATAAATGTCAAGAAGTGAAGGAAAACAAAACATACCTAGAGCATATTTTTGACACACCCTTGTTTATGCTTAATTTTGTAATGCCTTAAAGACTTATGAATATTTTCATGAGTAAATAACTAGTCATAAATAACAACTAATATGAGCTAGCATATAACAATAGGATATTTCTTCTGTATAGTATTAGTTAATTAGTCCATCCTGAATTTGACCAATCCAATTTACACACAGAGAATGAAACTTAAAAATCCCAAACCTTTAGGCAAAAACTGTTAAAATTATTGTGACTGTGGCATCTGAAGAAAGTTTAACATGATAAACAGAGACTATTTTTTGTATTGCAGATATTTCTGCTGTGACTTTAAACTTCTCAAAACTCCACATTCCAAGTTTATGGTACAAGAAGTCTTTCCTAAGATGTCTTTAACTGGTACATTGGATCCATTAAAAAGTTGACACAGTGGTATTTTTGGCATGTTTGGTGTTTGTTATGTTTTGGGGTTGGGTTGTGATGTTAGTTTTGAGTTTTGGTTTGGGTTGGGTTTTTTTAATTTTTGGGGTTTTTTCCCATTGAAATATGAATTCCTGGACTACACAGGATGATCCTTCAGAGCTATTCTTGAATTGCTGGATCAAAAAGTAGCACCGCTTCCAAAAACGGAAAGAACGTAACAAAGAAGGATAAGTGTATGTCTGTAACGTGCAGTTCAAAGATTGAGTTCTTCATCGACCTGTCCCTCACAACTTCAGAGATCACTTCTCTTTCCATCAGCTCTATTTGTTGGCACAGCTGGAGAGGTCAGCCAGTCCTGGCAGGCCCATGATCTTCTGAGAACAGCTTTCATTTTGGACAAGACTTGATGCCCACTGATGCAGCAGAAAAGAATCACTTAAATTTTAACATCTCCTATTATAAAACAAACATTTATTTCTTTTGCTTATTTTCCCTTTGTAACATCCTGTTGTGGTCATCCAGCTCTGTCTCCTTCAGAAGAGAGACGAGAAATTCAGCTAGATATGTTACTCTGTTTAAATAGTTGGGAAGCAGATAAATACTGGGGTGATAACAGCTGCATGAACACTTACACAGATAAATAAGTAATACTTCAAAAATTTAAAAATCATGTATGATATTGTTTATATTTAACAATAACACTGCTGTTCTTTCCCCTGAGAGTTACAGATTGAAAGAGTTGTGTTCAAGTCCTAAATCCAGGTTAGCAGAGCTTTTTGACCTCAGAATAAAATATTAATGTAAGATTTTCAAACTACAAGGTGTCTGCTAAGTAGACATAAAACTGATCAGAAAAATACTAAAAGGAGAACCAGGGACACAAAATACACTTATCACTGAATTGCAGTGTGCTTTTCAGCTAATAGTAAATTGTTCTGCAAATATATTTCCAGGAGACTGAAGATAAAATGAAAATTGCTCCACTGAAATTGTAGCTGAAAAGGGATAGAAAGGATAAAAGAACAGCAGATTTGCTGAACTGATGCTTTATTTATGTCTTTTCAGAGAAAAATTAGGATGGAGCACAAACAGTGACAGGAATTATATTTCATGAGATAGCCAAGAACAGAGGTATTAGACACAGTGTGGACAATAATAGAAATAATGTCAGATATAAGACAGATAACTTTGCAATTGGCAGATTTTTGGTTTCTTTTTATGCACACATTATATTTCACTTGTCACTGTTCTTCAAAACCCTTACTAATTAAAATTTGATTAATATTTACAGCTGAAATAATGATAAAATAAAAAAATTTGTAAGCAAACAATTATCAAGGATTACATAGATGAGGTCCTAATGAAATTTAAAAAATTATGAACATTAAAATTACAGTATTGTTGTTTGATAACATTCACATATGGATTTTATTTGCCAGGATAAGAGTAAAATGCATATGCATAAAGACAGTTCAACACAATGCAGTGCAATCCTGGAGCCTTTGAACAAATGATTTGTTGAATTTGAACTGCATGTCATTTTGTGTGCAATGCTACTCTTAACTTATTCTTCTGAAAGACAGTAAGCCCATGGTTTTTCTATAAGCTTAGAGAATAAACATAAATATATGTAATAAATATAAAATTGAACAGGCAACAGTATCTTCCTACTTATCACATAAATTAAGAAAACAGAGATTAGCCCCCTTAAATGGAGTACATACAATACAGAAAAAAAATCACTATATAATTTTTAAAATATCTTTTCTTGCCATCTTTTCCCACTTTTTGGTTGGTTGGTTGGCTGTAAATTCTTTTCTCTGCTAAAATGAAGCATGAAAAACGTACTCTTGGTTGGGGAATAGTGTCCTGAAATTCAGTCAAGGCTTGCTACAGGAAAATTACTAAAAGCACAAAGCAAAAGGTGGTTTGATGGTTCAACTGCCTCATGTAGAAAAAGGTACGTTATTTAGACCCAAACCAGAGCACCTTGCACAGTATAATCAGACATGTCTTGTATGATGCTTACTGATTAAACAACCTTTGATTTTTTTCTGTTGCAATATAGCACCACTGATGGTATAGATATTGAATTGTATAGGTAATGAAACTATCGAACCAATACATATAGGTTGAAAAAATGTGACAGTGACCCAGCCAGGAGCTGGGGTGACCAAGAGCAGGGTCCCTGAGCCAGCTGGATGCTGGTGGGACAGCTTGGAAGCACAGAGCAAACCCCCTCGAGGGCCAAGGTGAAGAGAAGCTTTCCCTTTAGGCAGTGCACTGCTATGGCAACATCCCCTGCCTGCTCTGCCTCAGCCCTCCACTCTCTCTCCTCCCCTTGTCTTCCTTACATGTACCCCGGTTCTGTTCCTCCCCCTGGCCTCATGGCCAACCCATTCCTCCTCCCCCTGAGTGAGAACCTCCCTGCCCCTCTTTCCTGAGCCCTCCCAGATCCCCAGAACCTTCTCCCTTACCCGACCCACCACTGGTCCCTGTCCCTTAGTTCCACCCTTACCTGGTTCCTGTTGGCCCTTGTACCCTGATCCCTCCTATGTTCCACCCCTGGCCCTCATCCCATTGAACCCTGTTACTCCCCAGCCCATAGACTTAAACCCCTGCACACTGCTTTGGGGAGGATTCATCATCATCACCATCACCATCACCATCATCATCATCATCACCATCACCATCACCATCACCATCACCATCACCATCACCATCTGCCTTTGGTGCCCATCACCGTGGGAGCTCACATGGAAGCCTTTCCCTGCTCTTTCCCAGCAGCACAGATCAGCAGCTGTCGGGTGTGGGTGTGTGACTCTGTGTGTGTGCATGTGGCACCTGCCAAGTGCCTCAGCACACAGACGCTTTCGGAAGGTTGTGGCACACCTGCTTCACGCTGCAACAAAAAAATATTTCCCAGAGTTGAAGTTCTTACTTCTTTAAGTATATAGCTGAACCTGTAAGGTTCTTACATGTATCTTTAGTAATGTCAAGCATAGGTCCAAGTGCTTTGCTAAAACAGGTTTGAGACACTTTTTTTCTGTCATTATAATGCACCTGTTACAGCAACTTCAGTATTAAAAGGATATCCCACAGACAAGAGGGAGAAGGGCGGGGGATGTTCAGAGTGATGGCATTTGTTTTCTGACAAATCACTACATGTGATAGACTCCTGTTTTCCTGGCCTTGGCTGCACACCTGCCTGCCCATGGGAAAGCAGTGTATGAATTCCTTCTTTTGGTTTGCATGCACACACAGCTTTTGCTTTACTTACTGCATTGTCTTTATCTTGACCTGTGAGTTTTGTCACATTTTCCTTTCTGATTCTCTCCCCCATCCCACTATGGTGAGGAGTGAGCAGATGTGTGGGGCCGAGCTACCAGCACAGGTTAACAGACAACACCTCAGATAAAAATTTTTTATAGCATCTGTGCTCACAGCGGGTAAGAGATTCCTAAAACAGACATGCTGAACTCTAAGTTTTGGGTTTTTTATTTAATGAATTTGTCCAATAAAATGCATGTTTCATGGCAAAAGTTTGTTGATGCCTAGGTGAAGTCTGTGTCTGGTCCCTGTCATGACTTCCTGGAATCTGAGAGGAGCAGAGCACTTGGAATCATGGCTTTACCCCTGTGTTGGGATTTGTGTCCTCCTGGTGATGATGCTGGAGTAGCGACATCCATGGGCATGATTTGTAGCTGTTATGATCCCGCTCAAAGTGAGGGGTCACTGTAAGATGCATATAGATCAGTTGGAGAACTAGTAGGGCTTGTTGGACAGCAACAGGAATTTGAAAGGCAAGTGGCAATGTAAAGCAGATGCACTTAACTTTTCTGTGATTAAAGAGCCTAGAGTGTGGACAGGAGTACTGACAGTTGAAGTTTTTATAAGGTTATGTTGCTGTAGAATAGCTGAGAAAAATGTTATAAAATTTTATGACAAAGAATAACTTGTTTCATGTTCAAAGACTTTATGAAGTTTTTATGAAAATACAATATATGGTGAAACATGACTAATCATATAAGTTTCAAAGAACAAAAGTATAGAACTTTCAATAATGATGAAAACCCCTGAAGATCAGGTATAATGAGCACTTCAGATTCTAGATAGTTGTCCACGCTATCTAAATTCCTAAAGTATAAGACCTTGCTGAATAAATGGTAAAAAAATTTTCCATGACTTCTCATTCCATGTTTGCATAAGCAACGTAATAAACTAGAAATAATCATAGGGTTTTTATTTTGTGTTGTTTCCTTGAAAACTGATAGAATAGAATAGAAAGGATGAATCAGAGGTTTAAAATAGTAGATATATTTGCACTTGAATATTAACATATGCAGAATAAAGTGAACTTGGAGTACCCTGGATACCATACAGTTTACCAGCAGTAATATTATAAGCTTACCAGCTTATAATATTCACATTATAGCTGAACAAGGTGTAAAGCAAACTGCTTGAATTTTATGATGACAGCTATGCTTTTTTGTAGGTAGAAAGTGAAACTCAAAAGAGCAATGTCCTTTTAGGTGAGACTGCATGGTGAAAACTGTTAGTAAATATTTACTTTCCAAATTACATAGTTTATTTGCCTGAGAGAGCCTCAGTAATTTAAACATATATCTTAGTCTTTTATTCAAGTTGATTTTAGTGCAAAGGAAGAAGATATTTTTAAGAAAAAAAGATCAAACTGTTATAAATAAAGTATCTAGATTTAGGTGCAGGGTTATGGAGTTCTAGTGACTTTTCTTTTGACTTACCTGTGGCACTTTAAGAAAACACCTCATTTATTCACTTTCCATTCTGCTGCCAGCTTTTCGGTTGTGTTAGATTTAACTGGGATCATGGGGATTTTCACCCCACTTTTTCCAAAAATCCATTAATTCTTTCTGCAGCTCTTCAGTGTTCAGTGTTTAATATTATCTCTGTCTCCTAAGACCTGCGAGGAGACAGGGAAACCCTGCATTCGTGCGTAGAGAACATTTACCAAGAGTGGAATTTTAGAAACTGTATTGAAAATAATTCTCTACAATTTAATTGAAAAATGTCTTCTCACAGTTTTGAAGAGAAAAATTTCATTTAAATACGTAGTCCAGGCTGTTTTGAAAAGGTATTAGTTATGCTATATGACCTTTTAAATTTAAATTTATTTTAATTAGAAGTATTACAACTTCTTATAAATGATATTTTCCAGTAATACAGCTGTAATGTAACATGGCGGATACATTGCTGAATGATTCCTTTTTTGTTACTGTCTTTAAAGAAAAATGTAAAACAAGCCTAATGGAAAAAAACCTGATTATTCATATTTCAGCGCTTTTAAAGTAATTTAGATTCTATGAATGATTTCAGTCCACATGGTGAATACATTAAAATATCTTAATTCATCATTGCCAGAAAAAGCGCTAATTAATTGATACAAGAGATGAACCATCCTTGCATAATAATATAATACAATAACTTTGATGACATCCCATATAAACTGGAATATATTTTTGTCTAAAATTATTGAACCAATTTATTTATTTTAAATCAGGCCTTGATTGAATTACTAATATTCTTTTATTTTTATATTAGTGTTATTCTGAGTGAGAAAAGTCTAAGGATGTTCAGCTCTGTTTATGTTTCTTTCCAAGACAAACAAGCTTGAAGAAGAAAAAGGAATGCCAAAGCATGTTTAAAGCAAAGTTAATGCTCCATCTCTAGAATCTCTGTCTTTCTTTAATAGCCAAATATTATGCTATATCCGCAGAGAATAAATCACACAGCTGCTCAGTTCGGACAGTAATCTTTCCTGACAGTACAACATGAATACTTTCAGAGAAAGATAGGAAGATTCTTACTTTTAACTTTCAAAACCAGTAGTTTGTTACACTCTCAAAAATATGTTCTCGTCATGCAGAAACAAGGACATGCTACATTTCTAGCGCTGTTTAAAGAACTTTTTACTATTTCTATATCAAATAGATAATACAGACTAATATATAGTCCTGCTGATGTCTTAAGTTTTAACTTTTATATTTTTCAAATCCTGTACCGTTAGTGTAACTCTGAAGTTTCCTGTAGCTTGTTAAGTGCTGTTCTCTTATGCTAAGACAGACATAACAAAGCCTCTCCAGTTTGCTCTCCAAGCACACCCAGACTGTCCTAGGCCCAAGAACTGTAAACCATCATCTTGGGGAGAGGGGGGCAAGCTTGGGGAAATTCCATCATTGGCTGGGTTCTGGTTGGTGAATTTATGCTGATATAAATGTGTGAAGAATTCATGATCTGTCGTCCATTTTAAGATCCACTGAAGCAAGACCCTCTGGAGCCCAAAAGTGTCCATCTGAAGGCCTTTCAAATAAATACCTCATTTATTCCTTTATTCCGGTCTATTCTCTGCTTCTAAGTAGCCATTTAAGGCATCACTGCTTGCACATCACATATAGGAATATTGCAAATGTGAGCAAAATGGGTAAAAATGCATAAATGTTTTCTTTTCAGTGAAAATGTAATATTTGTCTTATGAATTTTAGGATTGTCCACTCTCCACTGTCATTTCAAATCCATTAGTATTATATCTTCAATAGAATAATGAAGGTAAAAATTAATGAGGAAGTGTGTGCAGGAAGATATCTCTGTGGACTTATTATGACGGGGTGCATGACGTTTCCTTTCATCATTATTTTAAAGAAAAAAGAATTAACTATTGAAAAAGGTAGTGCTCACATCAAAATTTAAATTAATTGCTTCTGTGAGAATTTAAAATCCTGGAGACAGGATTATAAACTCTCTTTAATGACCAAATCTTAACTGTTACTGTTTTTCATTGGGTTTTGGGCTATGTTGAAAGATGAACAATTTCTTTAATTTCAATTCTATTAATAAGCAGAAATTTTTTAAGTCTCACTCTGCACAAACAACTGTAGAAAAAGTAAGTAGTTATAGCATCTTTCTCATTTGCATGAGGTTGCACTGCAGTTGGTGCCTGCAGTGAATGTGAGACTAATGGGAGATCTTCTACGAGATAGACTGTGCAGTATTTCAGTATCTGAAATACCTTTTCTGTGTGAGGGGTTGAGGTTTGGAGCCTGTGGAGGCAGTCTTACCTCTGGTCCCATTTCTGATCCATGTGTACCTCTTTGCCCCTGGGCACTTGCTTTCCGAGGTCTCTGAGCTCTCCTAACAGTGAAATGCTGCTGTTAAGGGCTCTCTCCTGCTCAGCAATCATGAATAATGAGTGAGATTAGAAATCAAGTAAAATATAATGGAGAAAAATAAAAGTGGAAGAGATGGAGAAGATAGACAGGCAAGGACAGCAGTGACTTAAGACTACCTATCCTTCATAAGAGGTATTGTCCCTATGTTTGTATTGTTTGGCTTCAGCAAAATGATCAAGGAAACAGTGTTTCTCTGAGAAGTTTTTATATATTTCTGCAATTCGCTTCTGATTATGACACTGTAGTTCCAAAGCCAAAGTTTCTGTCAAAGGCACATTGGAGAAAAGTGTGGAGCTTTTGAATAATTTAATATCCATAGACATCCAGTCTGAAGTGAGAGGAGTTAGAAGTTTACCATGGTTTATCAGGGACATTGTATGAAATTGTGGGTCCTTTTAAAAAGATTTCAGCAAAATGTTGCTTATAATATCTATATCCTCTACTAAGCATTGGATGTGTACTGCACAGAGAAGCTTACAGCTAAAGCCAGACATGACTATGGATACAAGAGATTGATATTACACAAGATAGTAAGGCTTGTGTTGTATTTCCACGCTTGGCACTTTCTGCCTTTGCTAAACATAGATGTTCAGAAATTAAAATTCTTTCTTTCCAAAAAGCTTACTGACAAGACTATTTGTATCTTAACAGCCTCAAGTAACTTTTTTTTTAAATTAAGATGTGATATAATATGCAATAAGCCCTGTCTTAACACAGACATTCCACTACTACAGCCAGAGCAGGCTGTGCAATTAAAATTGTATTGCTCTTCCTTCAGTGTTTTTTGCAACCTGATTACCAATTCAGCTAGTGCTGTGTGACAGGTGAGTTTGTTTTGGCTTATGATACTGTGAAGTTAGTGACAAAAAGAAACCACATGTAAGTATATGCTGCTTAAGTTCAGCATGTCATTTAACATTTTTCAACTATCTAAACTGAACTGAGGCTCAATTTAGACAGAAATGATGTACTCCATACTTGAATTTCTCTTGCTGCACATTATTGGATGTTTCATATCTCAGTGTAATTATCTCCACCTGAGAGAGAAAGCCTTCGCTGGATCATACAGGCATGCTGTAAAGAACACGTAAGGGATAGAAAGGAAGAGCAGTTGATTGATGAAAAGACATATTGTCTGGGATAAGCAGTATATACAAGCACTAATGGTGCTGTAAGACTACCAAATACTGATTTATATTGCTCCTATTTGCAGAGGTGCTATGTCAGATCTTACTGTCCTCAGGGAAGTGAGGAATATGAGGATATCATAAGCAAGAAAGTATTTCCTTGCTTTTGTTTACCAAAAATCTAGGGGTTAGGGATGTATACTTCTCTGTAAACCATGAAGGCAGGTGGATTAAAACTTTGTCAAGAGCAAATAGCCTGACAAAGTAAGTAGCCTGTCAGAGTAAGTAGCTCCTCATGTATCTTACAAGACATGAAGGGCAAATTTACTATGAATAATCTTTCCAGTGAATAAGTCATACCATCTTCTCCACTAGGACAAACCAGAATATTATGAGCTTCAGTGAGCTTCACAGTACTAATAGTAAAGTGTATGATACCACAATTTAACAACAGAAAGGAAGAATGTCTGGTGTCAAAGCTAAAATTCAAGCCATAGCATGCCCACCTGGTCACAGAAGGGAGAGTGCAGTGACATGGCTCACCTATTCAGCAAGTGCAATTTATCATGCCATTGCCTCTGCCGTCCTCTCCTCTATCCACTCTGTAGGTGGGGGAGGCATTGAAGGACTGTGAGAAGGAAGAGTGCCCTTTGGCACCTGGAGGTTGACCCTCCCTTCCTCATATTCTGCTTACTTTCCAATACTTCTCACACCTACAACCACAAAGAAAGTCATTGAGAAAGGAGAGTAACAATCTTGTTTATTTCCCCCAACAAGGTTATTTCAGAACAATTCCACGTGACAATGGTAAGGTGCTGGGGGAGGAATTTCTGCAGCTGGAGATAACAATAAAGGTTCTTGCACTACTACTCTAAACCCTTGCAAAATATGCTGGATCTGTTTTCTTCAGACCTTTGAACATCTCTGAGCATATTCTGCTCTACTGCCTTCCTGGGATGGAACAGCAATAAAGAGGAAACTGTGTAGAGAACTGACAAGTACAAGTCATTAGTGCTAAGTGAAAAAGGGCAGTTGGGAAGTGGTAGAAAATGGGTGGAGGCAATTAAATATTGTGCAATAAAATAATAAAATATCCAATCCCTTCATCCATTTTATCACATTTGTTCTACTTGTAAAATAGCTTATTTAAGAAAACAGTACACATCTCCTCAACCTTTGTTAACAAAACTTCTGATTACCAGTAAGTCTGAGATTTATCAGGCAATAGATCCATTCTTTGAACTGGCAGAGTTCTAGGAAATACCTGTCTTTTATAGAAAACTGAAAATTCGGTGGAACAAATGCAAAGATGTCTGTGCCTTGAAGACAAGATAACTTTATGCTGTCTCATACTAGTGTGCTGCAGAACAGAAATCAGGATTAGCAGATTCTGGAACAATAACATAACAGTTTAGCTTGTAAAAGACAATTGCTTTTTAACCAATTTAACTTCAAAGATGCAGAAAATTATTGAGTATAAATTTAAAAAGCCTTTAGAGAGAAGTGACATATAAATATGCTAAAACATGTACAACTCACATATCAAATGCAGTTTATTCTGCATTCCACTGAGGTACAGGAGACCATAGATGAATGTTCCGGGAGCAGAATATAAACTTGGCCACCAATGAATGAAGGTTGACATGCCATTCCATTGCAAAGGGATAGCTGAGAGGTAGCAGGGAATCTCTGAGTTTCTAGAGTGCAAAACAGGACACCTGGAAGAAATAAGTGACATGCATTTTTTGCTTACATCACTGCAGCTGTTACTTCATCCAGTTCTGAAGTCTAAAGTTGGAAAGCTTTTGAAAAAATTGGAAAGGATTCAAAACAGATAGAAGAAGGAATATGGAAAAAAGTGAGAGAGGAGGGAGAGTGTTAAGATGCTCAGTCCAAAATCCAATATGGGAACAAAATATTTCCATCCAGAAATATGGAATAATCAGGTATCAAAATGTTTTGTAAGGAATCTAAAAATTACTGTGGAGGAATAAGACATGAATTGGCCTTAGGTGCTGGCAAGGTTGTCTGCAAGTGATATCCCCTATTTCCCCTGACATGGGAGGACTATTGTGCCAGAAGGACAATTGTTGTAAGGCACTATGGTGCTCCTTGTATTTACATGTTCCTTTATATGAAAAAGGGCCTTCCAGCAAGGGATAACACTGGAGCAATAAAACAAGGCATTACTAAAAAAAAATAGGACATAGCTTCTAATATTGATGATGATAAACACAACTTGACCTACATGGGAGAGCACAGAGATTCATTTTAGAGCAATTACAAGTCATTAATGAATCATGAAGCTGTAACCCAGCAGTCAGGTTACAATGGTAAAAAAGAGGATAATGCTTCAAGATAACTGTGACAAAAGTACATGTGTATTCTTTTTGGCTGTGGCAAATGAAAGAAAGTTATCTTTCGTATTTCTGCTTTGCTGTGCTAATAATGAGTATAGTAATTTTGCCTTTGATTAGATGTGGATAGCTTTGATAGAGCACATAAGGAACAAAGATGGAATAGGATAATAAAACATGCTTGTGTTAGGAAAAATGTGCTTTCTCTTACCTAATTTAATTACGGTATTGAAGAAAAGAACCTTGTGTCGGGTTAAACAAAAAGTTTTGTCTCTGTAATTCTTTTCATTCACCTCTGTAAAGGTCTTTGTCTTCTTTTTCTATCTTTACCACTGAGATGTTATCACTGGAGATGCTCTGGCAGCTAAATATTGCAGTAAATTCAAGAAAGTACTGCTTTGTTTTGTGTTTTGTTACGATGGTACATTTCAACTTTGTAATGTACTTTCATAAAGTTGTGAGTTTAGTTCATATCTACCAATTGCATCATTCAGCTAAATCACAGAAATCCTGGACAAACAAAGACCATCCTGTTTTTTATCTGGGGGAGTTTTCACAGCTTGATGCCATGAACAGTTCTGTAGAGCAGTTACCTTCATTTAGTTAAAGCCAAAGGGAAATAAAGTTGATTGTGAAGGAACTTCAGAGATCTACAGATGTAGAAGTGAGAACCATTAATCTACACAATGTGTAAATACCATGCCAGCAAGGATTATAAAAGTTAATCTTGTTGACATTAATCTTTAATACTTGGATCAGACTGCCACAATGCCTTTGCTGTTTGATTCGTGTTTGTTACAAGTAAGGAGAATTTGTTATAAGGAGTACATAATGGGCAAAAATGTCAAAGAGCAATGCATTACAGGTTGAATAAATTACTGAGCCATTAAATCCAAATGAGTTTGTAGAATTCTGCTAAAGTCAATTAAAAGAATCAATATGTGTAGAAACAAGCTAATTAGTGGAACTGATGAAGGTGCCAGTGAAATTGGTGGGTACGTAATATGTCATGGATGCAAAGCACTATTCTGCAACAGTGTCTTGTACTATTTTAAGAGGGCTCACTCTGTATGAACCATGTTATAACACATTAACAGATTGAAAAAATTGTAATCTAAGTGTATTTTTGTAGTGAAAAGTAATGTCAGTTCTAATTGTACAAATTGGTGCATATGCAGCATGGACAAAACATGCTGATAGACCACTTTAATGGTGACACTGTTCCTACTGTTATGTGAAAACCCTGAAATTGTATATGCACAGACAGCTCTCCCCTTCACCTCCTCATGTGGAGGAGAGCTGTGTCCAGTTCTATGCTTTCTGGTGCAAGGAACATACAGACTTAATGAAGTGTGTTCAGCACAGAGCCACAGAGGTGGTGAAAGGACCTGAGCATCTGCTCTGTGAGGAAAGTCTCAGAGCTGGGACTTGTTGAAGAGGAGTCAGGGTATCTCATAGATGTGTGTAAGTACCTTATAGGAGGGGAAGAAGCAGAAAGCAGCCCCTTCTCAGTGTGCCCACTGGCATGACAGCAGGCAGTGGACACAAATGGAAACACACCCTTGGATGTACTCAAAATCCAACTGGATATGGTCAAATGGTGACCATTTAGTTCAAACCAGCTTGTTTATGTGACCTGTACAAGTTCCTATTCCCTCTTGAAAGGAATTCTTATTTGAATGGAAATTATGGTTTTAGATTAGGACTTTATAAAGCTTTCTATGTGTGCCAAACAACTTTCTTGCAGATTTTTTCCTGCCTTGATACGGTGGATGTCCTAAAGGTATTCAATTGAATCAATATGAAAAGTTTTAATAATTTTAATGAAATATTGTCTCTTAGAATTGTTTTATGCTTTATACTATTCAGTGTCTGCTGCCAATTTTCTTTACAATGAAATGTGAAAAAATAATTTCT
>VZTN01001691.1:2197-14166 GCA_013400515.1 Erpornis zantholeuca | reverse complement strand
AAAAATGGGTTTAATTTGGTCACAAGTGCAATGCAAAATGCATCACAGCAAGATGGTCTTAATTGGTACACTGATGAAGAGAATACATTTTAAAATTTTTCAGAATATTGCTAATAATTGGAATGGAATCACTCATATCAGTTTGGTAATTGTTTTCTGATTTAATAAAATGCTAGTATATAGATAGATGAACACGTTAATTCTTAAAGTGCAAAGAGCCAAACAGTGTAAGCAGATCATATTTTATTAATTTTCCTCTATTTTTTTCAATTTTATTTTCTAAAGATACTAGTAAAATTTATGTATAGCCACATCCCTCTCACGTCTTTTTACAGGTGTTAAATTTGAAAATCTGCTATAAAACAAAAATAAATGCCGAGAAGCAAAATTGTCAATTGTGTTTCTTACATATTAGTGGGATGAGTCACTTGTAAAGAAAATATGAAATTGACAGAGATCTAAACACCACAGTCTTGCTGCAGGATCATCTGTGGTTACATGAAGGTTGAAGAAAAGGCCTTTTTAGTAACTGATCTTATTAACCAGTGTTACCTAATCTCAGCTATGTGTTTCTATATAATTTCCTGCAGAAATTACTGAGCTATTTACGTTATTGATTTAAGGAGGATACTGCAGCTGTAATGAAGAGATTTTAAGAACTCCGTGGCATTAGCAAAAGTCATTCTGTTGGGGAATTTTTGTTCCATGTGGCTGTGGAAATGAAGTTAATGGCCCAGTCAGTTCTACTGACAATATGTAAGCCCACATTTTTGCTGTTTTGTTCCAAATCCACATGTTCTATTATAATTTCAGTATAATTTTCTTTTCCACAGCTAAAGATCTGATTGTTATTGTCTGGTGGCAATGATATTATGTTGTATCATGAAAAGTATAATTATACTTACTACATATTTTGTATTAAAATCTAATTCAGTTACTTCAAATGGAGAAAGTAATTATCTGTCAGTTTTACATGCATTAATCTGTTCCATTAATTGACTCCTGGTTTCCCAATTATAAATCTGAGGTTATGGTTCCTATCAACAAACCCCACCTAATTATTTTCAGTCTGATTCAGAAAAATTTAACAATTTTGCTGTTAGCACAGACCAAGACAATACTGCTCAGTTCAGTGTTTCCCTTGCTTAGTTATTTCCATATGTGGGCAGCCATTTCAGGAAATAAAATAGAGAATAGGTAGAAAATTTAATGCCAAATTCTTCCCCCGAAGTTTTCCCTGATTTGGTCTTGCCAAGCTTGCCAAGTCTTGCTGCCTTGTAAGATTATTTTATTAGCAAATAGGCACAATATAAACCCACCATGACTGTCAGCAAAACCCAGCTTGCATTCCATAGCGTTACTTGGTAGCCAGTACAAAATAACTAACACATTTTTAGAGAGGAATACATTTATCACATCTTCTCCCCTTTATCTTTCTTCCTCTATCCATGCTGATCAGCTTCTCTGCGTTTGAGTTTGAGAATGTACAGGTGAACAAGAGTATTTCCAAGTACTATTATGCACTTGTTCCTTTTTTTACAGGCATTTTTTTTTTTCAATATAATGTCTCATTTTCCCCTCCTCTGCTGGCAAAGTTGGTTGATTTCTTTGATTGAGCAAACTCTTGGCTTCCACAGAAAGCTTTTGATTTGTTAAGTTTTATTATGGGAAAGACCTAGACCCAGTAAATGCAAAGGTAGGAGTTTAATTTTCTGTTAATAAAACCACAACAACTAGTTAGGCAGCTTTTTGACTACCTTAAAATAATGTTTGGGTCTGGAAGTACAAACACAAGGAGATTTTCGTGCTGCTTTCTGTGGCAAACACATTATAAAAAACTCTTTAATCTGTTGCCATTTAAATGGTTATGCAAAACTCCTTATTTGTGTTTTGGTCTTATGAGAGGAATTTTTCTCACCTGTGGTAAGTGAGCACAACACCCATTCAAGGGATATTTATTGAATTGTTTAATTTGAAAAACTTTTCCCACTAGTGGGATAACCAAATTTCTGAAGATTTTGTAGATTTTTTTAATTAATGAAGAAATTGGTTTTTTCTCATGTTTTGAGTGCAGTTTAATGATTACCAATAGATGGCAGGTGCAACTATCTTCCTGATTCTAGTCTGTCAAAATAAATCTGGAGTTTTTCCAGCAATAAATTAATTGTCTGCATTTGCACCTAAGTTTTAACTTATATTTCTTAGACTTTAAGTCCCTTTTTCCCCTTCCCTTTTTTCTTTTTTTCTAAATTGTTCATGGTTTCACTCTCTGACACTGTTTTTCTTTCCTTTTTGCTGTTTTATCTCCACAGTTTCACTTCAATTGTATTTCTTTGAGCACACAGCACATATCTTACAGCATGACCCGTCTCTTCCGGCACTATGTCAGGACATCAGAATCCCAGAAAAGATCAGAAATTCTCTAGGAGTATTGGTCTCAACAGCTTCCTTAAAACCTTCAACATTTCTTGGCTCTCCAAGACTACTTTTGTCTGGGCAGGTCTGTTTATTGCTTTATAGCAATCTTCAACAACATCACTGAAAAAGCTCTATTGATTATTTCTTCTCATAAACACTGATTCAATGCAAAGTATCCATATATGGTTAATAACATTCATTACTGTATCTCTGGCCTTTCAGATTTTTAGGTGATTGGTTATCGATTGACACAAGATGCCTGTGATGCTCTGAGAGAAATTACCTAATTTTCTATTTCTTGGTGCAGCAGTGCTTTCTTTCTTTGTAGCAAAAGAAGCCATCCATCTGCACGAACAGAACCATCCACATAAGTAGTCATTCCAACTCCAGCACCTCTGTACACATCTGAGGAATATATTTTGCTCTCGCTAGCACAGGACCTGAGATTTTCATTGCCTGTAATCTCTGTTCTTTATGACAGATCTGAGACACCTGTTGGGAAGAATTCAGGCTCAGAAGGCATTACTGGATGTCTGGGCAGGTTATTCTGCAGAGCACCTAGTTCAGCGCCTGCCCTCACTGCCAAAGCAGTGCATTGGCCATGAAGTGCTAGGCATGAACTCATCTGTCATTCCCAAAGATCCAGGTTCTGCAGTTTAGATAGAGTCAGAGAGATTATGCTCTTCATGTAATATTACATAGGAGAAATACATGCATGGGCTAGTGTGTGTGCTGGAAACATCTCTCCAAGCTAGTGGAGCAAAGCCTTCAGATCAATACATTTTGGTATCACTCCACAGTGACTGAGAAACTTCTCACTCAAGAGTTCCTAGACTAGACACTTCCTGGGGCCTCTTATTTCATTGAAATATGAACCATAAGTCTAAATGGTCTATTTTCCGATAAATGTCTGCAGGAATATTAAAAGAAATTTGGTATGTTTAAAAGCTGTCAGCTTTGCAGACACAGCCAACAATGAGAAATCATAGTTGAATCCAAAATAATTCAGAAAAAGAGGGATGAGTAGCCACTGGAATAAAATTAAGACAGCAGTACATTAATGCATCTTCAGCCTTCATAAAAGTAGCTCCACTTACACTGATCTTATAGTTAATTTTGTTCACCCACTCTTTGGCACACGATGCATAAAAACACACATTCTGGTCTTACACTCAGTAATACCTTAGCATGAAGTTAAGAAAGAATGCTGCTCATTCTTTGTGAATCCTTACTTTTAGCTACCAGCATTATTTATCTAAGAGAAAAACATGGTTACCATGGCTTTATTGGAGTGGCCTCCTCCTTGGAACTCAATGGTTCCAAAAGCGTCGGTCGGGCTGAGCTGCGTGTGCTTGCTGATGGACCACTTCTCCGACTGGATGTCATTGCGAGTAAGCCTGGTTTCATTTTTCTCATTCTGAGCAACGGAGGCGCTTGGAGGCTGTCCAATGTGTTGACCTGTTAGACGCCCACAGCAACACCTATGACGTGACACAAGCAGAAAACCCGAGTCACATGCACGTACAAACTGAGCAGGGGAACAAACCACAAAAAGAGCCCAACCCCTTTTCAGCTCTGCTGACTCCTTCCTGAAGCCTTTATGTATGGAAGCAATATAGTACATATATTACCTTTTTTTTTCCCCACCTCATTTGCTTTGCATTCTCCTGTATATCAAAAATTTCATGCTTTGTTCTAAATATGTACAAAATGAAAATAAATTCCTTCAGGTAACATTAAGAGAAGTGATCAGCTTTTGCATGGATTAGCATGTATTTTAAATTGAGGGTTAAATACATCTAATTTCTTTTGACAGTGTGGTGTGTCATGTGTCCAATTTAGGCAAAATTTCAATGCACTGAATATTGAACTAAGAAGATAGGGAAATTAAACACTGATGGTGATTCACCCTTGATTTATCTTTGTTTTTATGAAATAAGTTTTGAAATGTAAACTGATAGTTCCCAAAGGAATCCATCACTACAGAAGTAATTCAACTACCTTCTGAAAAAATATGTTTACAAAATATTTATATCCATATCCATTGTACAAATATATAGAGAGACAGAGACATTTTTAAAATCAACTTTCATTTTTCATACAAGTAACATGCAATTTACCTATGGGGGTCTTTGGTGCTGGGTATGATATGAACACATTCTCTCTTGTAAAATGCTCTTTCTATCCATGATTTCTGTGCCTAAAAAAGAGAAAGGAAATGCCTTGAGCTCTGTTGGCTTACTATATACAACTTACAGTACAACTGTAGAAAAACTTCAAGCATAAGAGAGAATTCCACTGACTCTTCAGACCAGCAGTGCGTGTTTTGCAGAGGCCAAACATTCCATTAGAACTATGGTTCCCTTCTAGAGCTAAGCACGCAACACAAGCTTTTAATATTGTTTTCTTATTCACTAGCCAGATGACCTTGATGCTGTCACCTATATGCTCATAACAGAGGAAGAAATCTCTGGAGAAGAATTAAGTCAAACTCTAAACCTTTCTGCATGGCAGAAAATACCCTACCCATTTGCATTAAAAACCCCTCTGTTTCTGTGTCAGTGACACAACCAAGCCAGATTTAACCAAAGGAAACCCCACAACCAAACCAACCAACCACCCGGTACACTGTTACACAAACACCAAGAGTGCTGTTTAACACAAAGGCAGAAACTGTGTGGACACCTTAATTAAAAAAAAAAAAAAAAAAAAAAAAGAGGAAGATCTGTTTCTGAAACAAGACACAAAAATTTTTAATACATTGAATCGGACGACTCTAAAATAGTTCAGTGAAGCTATGGTTGTTCAGGACACTCAAGATAGTCCAGCACATATTCACAGAAGAGCAAGAAATGTCCCTCAGCAGAGCCTTGTCAGATTCAGAAGAAATCTTTTTAAACAGAAAGAGAGATGTGTAGAGAAAAAAAAGGGAAAAGACAAAACCAAACACAAAACAAAAAAGAGGAGACTTTCAGAGCTCTGAAATATTTTTAATTTTCTAGGAAATCCTCACTCCATATACTATGAGTTCTGGCAAGCTCCTCAAAACATTCACAGAGATAGAATTCTATTATTTAATTTAATAAGGAGATGAGTTGAAGCTTTCATTTGAAAATTCATTTAAAATAGATTAAGTTAATATATTTAAATAATAAAATTACCCACTTAACTGCACAGCATAAACAGAACTATAAGCTATGAACTACACCAAAATTATCTGAGAATTAAGTAATGTGAAATGAAGTTTAAACAATTTAAAGGAAATATGAGCATCTTGCCTCTCAGAAAAGAACACTTTTGAAATTGCTTATGTAACGTTACCTAGCTTACCTTTCACTATGTAAGGGTATACAAATAATGCCTATGTATTACTTTTACTAACTAATGTTACATGACTACCTAATGTTACCTTCTTGTCAATTCAATCTGTATCCCCTTCTCCATGTTTAAAACCAGAACCCTCTGCTCTGAAACTTGTGAAAATCACTGTAAACTGAAGAAATTTCTTTGAGTCAGTGAATGTCACTAGCAAAAACTAAAAAGTACCATGACAAGAATATCTAGCTACATCTACTACTTACCAGTTCTCATGTATAGAATTTATTCTTTTGCCTTTTACATGGAAAATAATCCCTTGCTGGGTCTAGTGGTTACTGGTGCTATTTAGCAATATTTTAGCTTTGGTTTCCTTGCATTTTTATTTGAAAAACCTGGTAAACTTCATATTTTGTCAGAATAAGTAGATACCTAGCATCACTTTTAGAGTCAGAAAAAGAAAAAATTCTACTACAATCTTTAAATAAAACTGTATTTGGCTGATATTTCTCACAGTCGTAAATAGAAGTTTAATGTATTATAGAAGATTGGGCAAGATTTGTTTTGTTTAAACAAAGCATAGCTAAATTGAAATTCTGAAAGCTAAAAATGTTTTCGTTTACCTAAAAGAGACTACCTTGAGGTTTAATTTACTATAACTTCTAAATATCCTTTATCAAATATATTATTATTTTCACACTTTTCTGCAAACAATTTGCCTTGGTGAATTTCCTGGCTACACAGAATTAGTGTGTCTTTTCTAAAGGTGGTCACTAGCTAAATTTATCTCAAGATCCAGTACAAAAAAGTGCCATAACCTGAAATTCACTGAAATTTTTTCTTTAGGTATAAAAGCAAGATTTCAAAACCCATGAAAATGACATATAAAATTTGTTTTCCTACTCTTTCTCATATTTTCTTTGCAAGTAGAAAAGAAACACAGTTTCTTTTAAAAAAATTAATAACAATAATAATTTGTATTTAAGTTTTCATCACACTTCTTCAAAGGTAATATTGCCAAAATAATAGTCTGGTTTAAAATCTCCTTTATTCACATCAGGAAAAGATACTTTCCAGCTTTTAGATCTCAAAAACATACTATTCTACCCAGCAGAGTTGTGATGACAGAATACATGATTTACTAATCTCACAATTTCTCATCCTTCCAAATTTAAAAGAAAGCATTGGGTTTCAGTGCCCCATGCCAATTATCTTTCTGCAACAGATACAATTTGCAATGAACTATAAAGTTCAGAGATATAATAAACCATATTCCTTGCCGTAGAGTCTTCATAACAAAATAACTCCAGGAAATCAACATATTCATAAGTAAACTGTCTGCATTAAGCTCTTACTTATCACACTAATTAATAAAGTAATAAAAAGTTTAGAAAACTATAGCGAAGTATTTTCAAGTTGAGCAAGAAGCTTATCTTCTCTTTCTCTTATTTCATAAATACTCCTTCAGTAATGGTTAATAAGACAATTTAAAGTCCACAGTGAAGTCATAAAGTACACGCCTTACTTGAATTTAGTTTATTCATAGCTTAGCCCTCTGGGTAAGTCTCTCTCTTTATTAACCTCGCTGCAAAGTCTCACCAAGAACATTTTTTTCTCTCTTTCCTTTACCTGAGCACCAAGCTTGGTGGTTAAGGCTGTCCTGGGGCAAACTCGGCGGTCAGGTTTCGGCGCTCACTGCTGGTAACAGATTTGTGCCTGGCGCTCGCTCTGCCCGCGGCACAGCGATGTGGGAGCCAGCACAGCCCTCGCACCCATTAGCTGCTTGGAATGTGCTGCTGTGGGATTAGCCTTGTTAAGGGTTCAGTGGGCACCCACCCGTGGCCCCACAACACCGCTTGGTTTGAACATCTAATCTGACGCCAAAAGAAAAACAAATCCTTTGAGAGCTTGGATTTAACCGGCACAAGCCTTGATGGGCTTGTTTCCCCCCTCTCTTTGCCCCGAGAAACTGAGCTGGTTGAGTGTGATAAGATGCTCTGAGTTCTTAAGTTTGACTCAGGAAAACCAATCCATCAAAAGAAACACTGTACTGAGATGGAAAGAGCTTGAGAACACAGGAGAAACTGCTAACCTCCAAAGAATTAAAGCAGCATGTTTATTGGGCAATTGTGAGAAATCTATGCACAGCTGAAATATATTGCAGTTAATCAACAAGGGCAATTTTCCAAAGAAACTGGGGTTTTATCACTGTTTCCCACCACATTTGATGCACTGTATCTAACTTTTCATAAATACAAACCTTTGTCTTTCAGAGACAGGCAGCAGCATTGTTTTCATTGTAATTAAAAGTTGGTAACTTCAACCAAAACTTCAAAATTTACAAATTTGGGGACTACTCCTTCACTGTACCCTCTTGATATTAACACTGATGAACATTTTCATATGAACACCACTTTAATTTCTATTTTAGTACCTAGAAATTATATATGTTTAGTTACTTCAGGAATTTTCAAGATATAAAGTATTTTGACTCTCCCCCGCCCCCCATGTTTGCCTTAGTTCCTCTCTACTCCTATGCCTACATCCCTGCCTTTCCTTATCATTATTAGCATTTAATACATGAAAAATATTCTCTTCACCCTTGCTACTGATGAGTACACTAAACTGATGAAGTACTAACCTGTTCTGCATGTACATTAGCTCTGATGGGCCCAGAGTGGGCAAGGCTGAGAACATGCATCAACTTTTAAACTTCTTACACCATCACACACATGGAGAAGTTTCTGCTAGGTTGGCTAACCCATGAGACTTTTGTCTCTTGGTTTGCCAAGTTTCTGTGCAAATACATACATGGATTTTGTAAATATTAATGTATTTATTAAGTGTGTGTATATACACACACACACATTCTTTTCCAGCAAACCTGTGACCTGTGGGGCTTCTGAAGCACAGATTGTGTGCTTATCTTGTGACATCTCTTAAACACAGGATTGGACTAAAGACGGTCTGTGGAGAACAACAAAGGTGAAGTTGCAGCCAAGAAAGCAGCTAGTAAACAGCTCCATAAGGTAAAGAATATGGTGGGGAGCCAGCATGTGAAGACAGCTTGCATTTTAACACTAGGGAGCTAGTTGGTTTGGTTGAGAGGGTGGAGAAAGAGTGAGGCGAAGAAAGGAAAGATCTCATGACTCAGATAACTGGTTAAAAATCTTAGCTGACTTTGAATAGAAACTTCAGTGTTTGAACTGAAAAATTATTATTAATAAAAAAAATTATGGAGACTGACCCTGGATTCAGGTTTCAGCTTGCAGAATAACATGGAGCAGAAGCCACATCTTTTGTCTTAAGGAATCAACAAAAGAAACAATGTTTGTATTAATTCACATACATCACCCAGTGGCACCAGAATGTTTTACAGGCAGAGATTTAAGTAGAGTTGGCATATACAACCCATGCTACAGGTAATTACAACTGTCTTTGCATAGCTGATTTAAAAATGCACTTAACTTAGGACTCTGTGGCAATGAAACTTCCAGTGCCATACATATTTCTACATTTTGAGAAGCAATAAAGAAAGAGACAATACACAGAGATAGCTGTTTCTTTCAATGTGGTTCAACTGCAAAACAGTGCTTTCAGAGGTGGATGTTGCCCATTTCATGATAGTAACACATATTCTTTAAATTTCCAACCCAGCCCAATTTATGAAACAAACTATTAAAACAGCAGTTAGCAATGAACTCAGTACTGATTCCTCATAGAAGGTGAGGGCAAATATTTAAAGACAAGTTTCACTGGGGAAAGAGAGGTGTTAAGTCCTTTCTCTGCTTTGCAGTGGGACAGAGCAGCTGAACAGGCAAGAGAGAATTGCTGAAGGAAATTACAGAGAGGGTTTAGAGGAGTGTATGGTGACGCAGCAGCATCAGCGTTACTGCAAACTGATGTGATTAGTATTCCTTAACCAAATGGGAACATTTACAAATCCCACTTTCTCTGAGTAACAACCCTGTGTCTGTAAACTTCTATAGCTGTATTAGTACAAAGGAAGGCAATGCTTCAGCATAACCTTCTTACAAGGTGCACTTGGGAGAAATTTCTAACCTTCTTTTCAACACTGTGCAATTATAAGCACTATAAGCACTTTTATGTCATTCTTGAAATTAGGAATTTACCTGTCTGGACATTAACTCAGGAATCATTGGGCTGTCCCAAAAGATTTCATTTTCTAACACATTTATTACTAGTAGTATCTTAGAGGTTGGCAATCCAGCCTTTACGCACTGGACCTGTACTTATGTATGTTTTGTTCTTTTTCTAACAGGTTTCTCAAGCACATTATCATCAGAGTTGTTACAAAAAACAAAACTGAATTGTCTTGAAAATCAAGTTACATTCAGTACAGAATATGAGGGCATAGAATGCAGTCATTTATTATTACAGTATATTATTACAGAAATTATCTGCTAGCATTGTTTACCAGATGTAATTTTTACACTGTACCAAGAAGAAATAGAGTAATTTAAAAATAATCAGGAGCTTTTCATTCAATGGTTTATGATTTTAGCAATTATATCTGACATTTTCCTTACTGCAAGGACACAGAAATGAAAATGTTATGTCTCTGCTAATGCTACTGTGCAAATGTGTGTTTATGCTTTATATAGATATTATCTAAACAAGCATATGTCATTATTATCCATGCTATTGACGAATTAACTGAAAAACTTAACAGATATTTTAAAAAGAACGAGAGAGAGAGAGAGAGTGATTAGATCCAAAATTGATGTAGACATCTGGTTTCTTACAAGCCTCCTCAAGATCTGTAGAAATGTAAAAGGAAAATTTTAAAGAGAACGTCATTAAAATGAAGGATATATTGTGAAGAACACTTTCAAAAATGTTTTCTTCTTATGGGCCTTAGCATATGAAAGGAAGAATGAAGCCTATCAACTTCATTCATGAGGTTTCTTCAGATACATATTTATGATTTCGACAAAAT
This sequence comes from Erpornis zantholeuca, assembly GCA_013400515.1. Classification (NCBI taxonomy): domain Eukaryota; kingdom Metazoa; phylum Chordata; class Aves; order Passeriformes; family Timaliidae; genus Erpornis; species Erpornis zantholeuca. The sequence goes on along the minus strand of VZTN01001691.1, from coordinate 3,473 downwards.
TGATGTGAGTTTAAAGTTGTTTAAGTGAGTAAATAAACCCTTGCCAGTAAGAAAGCCTTACTTGATCAGATGATGGCTTTATCTAGACCTCTGAGCCTTACGAGTGTCATAAATAGGGTCTATAAAAAAGGGAAAACACATCGAAAGTGTATAATGCTTTCAACTAAGTGTTTCTCAGCTAACAATTATTTTCTGCTCATGGTTTTCCTGGATAGTTGTGATTTTTGCATGTTCTATAACCCTTCCTGGGGTTTCTCCTACCAACTTGCTGTTGGTTGGTTGCTGTTTTCTTGCAAACTTTCAGCATCCTTCACATCTCTCTCCTTGCTGCAGAGGGAAACACCTCCTTCCCTTCGTTTTGAATGTGACTCCTCGTTTCCCATTGGCGAGAGAGGCAGTGAACACACAGGTCCCATTCATCCTCTTCATACCAGTCAGGGTTTTCAAAAAACATTCTGAAGTTGTTTTTTTCCCAGATTAACCATTTATCAAGTATCTCCTCACACAGAAACCATTTGTTACCTTTCATCATCCTTGTGGCCCCTCTCCAAACCTTTTCCAACTTGATTCCGCCTTCTGGGAGGAATCAGAACTGTGCACAAATGATGGACTGACTGACTACAGACTGATGCTGTGGCAAGTGGACTTTTGGTAGTTTGGTATCTATTTCTTGCCTAATAACTCCCATGAAAGATTGATTTTGTTTTCTTGACCACCACAACTGGGCATTGGGTATACTTTCACAGACTTACCTAGTTTAACCCCAATACTCCCCTTCAGAGTAGCAAAGAGTTTACAATATTAATGTTGAAGAACTGCTATAAAAATCAAGCTATTTTAATGAAAATCTAACCGAGCAGTAATAAACCTACATGAAGTTCTAAATTATGTCAAATGCATCTTAAAAAATAATAATGAAAAATGATATCATTGAAGTCTATAGCTGCAAATACATGACTAGAAAGCAAAATACACAGGAAATATTTTTCTGCCACTTGGCCCTGGCAGATTATTTATCTTTTAAACTACTAAGCTTGTTTCTGGATTCTAAAAGAGTACAACATTATTCCTAACTCTTCAAACTAAGGAAAGAAAATAACTTTCACATTAAGCAAGGTCTCATGATATCTAATAAAAATCGTGAGGTTAAAATGCACACGTAGGAGTTATGCACTGAATCTAATTCTGGTCTGAACTATTTGATTTCTAAACTAGTCATTCTACCCCATAAATGTATGACAGCTATAACATTGTCTGCTCTTTCATTAGATTGAGA
>VZTN01001690.1:0-50074 GCA_013400515.1 Erpornis zantholeuca | reverse complement strand
TAGCAAAATGCATTGTCCTGAGTTCACTCTCCATCATACCCTGAAAATAGCTCCAGAGGCCAGCATCTCACAGACCTGCCCTAGTGTTTTCCATGGTACAACTCTTTCTCATCTCCTGTCCCCTGCCTTTGACAACCTTGTGTATCTTCTTTCTACAAATCTTTCTTCTGTCTATGTCTTTGGTATCACTGGCTACTGTGGTTTCCATCTGGGGTATCTCCAATGGATGAGTTTTGGGCAAAATGTTTTTTTTCATGCTATTACCTGTATGGTTATTTTGTTTTACTTTTCAGATGGTTTAGAAAAAAAGTAGAGAAGAAATCCCTTGATACATTTAGGTATGGATTGGGGTTTAAGATCTTTTCTTCTGCCTAAATCTGGCTGATTTTTTCACTAGATGGTCTTAATACAGTTTACATTTTCCTTTTTTTTTCCCCATTAGAAATGTCACAGCAATGAAAATATTGTGACTTGTTTATTATTAAGGATTATTTGGCCAAGTGAATAGGAAAAGCTTTTAGGCACTAACTTGATTTTTTGTTTAGATCACATAATAAGTCACCTCAATTATCAACAGCAAAAATGTCTCTTTCTTTCAAGAGACATTTTGATATTTATCAGTTCCTATTGTGTAGTATTATTTCCTATTCTACACTGTAGTTTAAAGGTCAATGATGAAGTCATTGGGGAGTTAGTCATTCTGAAGCTCTAGTACTTTAATTTGACAACAATGATTAGGAGTTTGCAGTCATTGGAAACCATGAGAAAAAAAAATTTACCTATTAGTCTATTTCCATGTTCAGAACAGAGTTTTGGTCCTTTAATTTGATTTCATGCTTCCCTGTTGGATTTGAGTGGCAAAATAAATTTTCAAGGGTTCTGAAAATTCAGAAAATATATTGGTGGCAGTATTCCAAACTATTTTGTGGGCTGCTGAAAAAACTTAATATTCTACATTCCTGCTTCCTTTTAGAAATGGATAGAGGTATTTTTCGGGCAAAATCATGGTCTTGGGGGAAAAAAACCGAAACAACTGAAAAATGGAAATGCAGATTATTTCTATCATCTCCTTACATTCCCAATGATGTTCATAGAAGGCACATACCTAAATTCCAGGTTTTTGTATTAGTTTTAAATTTTCAGGGTTTTTTCCCCTTAAAAAAATCTCAAATTAATAAAAAATTTGCAATTATTCCATAGGAAAACATAAGTAAAGAAAAGACAGCACAGGTGAGGGTACAAAATGTGAGAAGAAGTAACAGGGATGAGATTTGGACCAGATTTTATTGCAGGAAGCCACATGTATGGGAAGTTTGCTATTAAATTTCTGCCACTGTTGCATTATCACATTGAACCTCAGTCTCTTTAGTAAGCAAATGAAGAGTGTTAGGTTTTTTTTGCATAGCTAAAAAATGGCTTCAATTTAGTGCACAGAAAGCTCATCTTGAATGACAGTCATCAAAGGGAAGGTATGATAAATGAAAGCTTTTATGTATTTAGATATTGCTGGTAGGTTTAATGCTATCAAATGTCAAATTTATCACCTATAATTTGGGAGTAAATAAGAAAAAATATTGCTTTTAGAATTGTAGGTTACAAAAATTCCATTTTATTTTATAGTGGGGAAAAAGAATATCCCTGAATTCTGAAGACCTAACAGAACAGAGGTCATCTTTCCAGTCATATTCAAAATAATAGATCTTCATGAGCTGAATCTTGCCAGAGTGGGAGAAGTGACTTCACTGCAGTGTGCAAGTACCTTCACAAGGAGAAGAGGAAGGTGGTGGAGAACTCTTCAACCAATCTGAGAAAATCCCAAGAAGAATCAATTGCTGGAAACTGAAGAGAGATTAATTTAGATTAAATATAATTTTTTTAACTATCAGTAAGATTAAATGTTGCAATATGTTCCTGGGACAGAGATCTTCCATTTCCCAAGATTTTTGGTCCAGGGTAAAAGATCTTTTGAGCATCAGTGTTTTAGCTAAGTTATTTCTTAGACAATCACTAGGTGTTTGGTTTAGTAACTCGATAAAATGTGGTGGTGGTCAGGCCACTTTAATGGTCCCTTCTAGTCTCAAGTACTGAAAATCTTGGGCAAAAAAGCTCATATAGCTGGGAAGATGAAAACTCCTGTTTAGGTTAGGACACAGCTAGGCTGAATCTGTCTTTTGGTTGTGTCTTAGGTAACAGGAGAAGCTGCTGCCACGTTGGCCTCAAGCCACTGGTAAAGGAAACTGTGTTTATGTCCTGTACAATTTTTTTCATTATTTCCAAAGTTTTCTCTGCCTTGAGTTTCACTTAGAGGACTTTCCCTCCCTGTACTCTGATCTCCATTGTGCTCTGAGTGGTGCTTCCAGCACCCACGGTAATGCTGATCTCTGCTCAGCCCTACCCAATCACCCCTGGCTCAGTGCTGAGACTTTCAGAAGCTGCCTTCAGATTCCTCCAATTGCATGTTTTCCAAAGATGTCTTAACAAAACTTCTAGATCTCATTAAGCATGGAGTAAAGCCCAGAGCCCTACCTCACCTTTCTCAGGGTCTCTGCTATTCATGGAATAATCCCAGGTAAAGATAAATAGTTCTAAGATTGGTGAGTTTGCCCCTGTTTCTGTGCTCTCTATCCTGCAGTGTTTCTGACCTCTTGTCATTACTCATTTTTATGTTGTTAGCACCTTCTATGCTTTTCTGCTGATTGGGGAGTGAAGTGCATGAAAACAACAGCAGCCTGTTTATTCTCCTCAGCTAAACATGGGTGAGTGAATCTATGAGAGACTTCAAAATTCTTTCCCAAATATTTTTATTTCCTATTGTATTGCTTGATTTTAAATCACTCAGATGTTCATGGAGGATTGCTGTAATGCCACCATTAAGAGAAAATTAGAAAATTTATTTTCCTTCACCTTGTTCACCTGTCACTTTAGATAGCTCAGCAGAGCTTGTTACCTTAATCAGGCTTCTATGCAACTTTTGTTACTGTGGAGGTGCTGGAGTGCCATGCTCTGGGACACGAGCAGGCAGCTCTCAGGATGCACAGTCCTTTTAGCAAACATCTGATATCATTCTGCACTGTTCTGAGAAGGTTGTGGCAAAAAAGCATGTCCCATTTGCTAAGTCAGGTATGGTAAAGAGCAAACCCTTCATTCTCTCCACATGAAGTGGTAAAGGAGAAAGGAAAGATTATATAACTTACCAAAACACTGAAGCTTAATTATGCTAGTAAAAACAACCATGCCATGAAATGTCTGTGAGGCAACATTCTCCTCACATGCCAGCCTAGCTTTTGATCTTTTTTATGCTGCTCTGCACTCAGAGTCCCTTTCTTGGCCTTAGTGGTGCTCCCTGAATGAAGAGTAATAGCTGAACTCAACCCAGTTCTGTGCCTAAGAAACTGCCTTTCAGCCTGGATCTTAGAAGTACAAATATTTTCTACTTGCAAAGCATTATGCATGTAACTCTTTTTGCCTCACTTCTGTCATTTCCAAACAAGTGTCTAGCAGAAAGTGATTGTTAAGGATCTATTCCCAAACACAGCACTCTGTTTACAGTGGTACCACCCTCCCTGTTTCCCTTATGGCTGTCAAAGACTTTCACATCAGCCCATGTTCTCTCTTCCAGCAAAAGGCATTAGCATATTCAAAGCATCTCCTTTCATTGTTTCATAGGGTGACCTTAGCAAAACCTCCAATCCTGAATAGGAAGCAGCACTGCTAGAGCCTGTTGAACAGCTAGGGATAATTGCAACAGATACTACAGACACTTTAATTCACTGTTTAGAGCTTCTTAGTTGCCTTCAAGTGCTTGTTTTCTAACACTACAATAGGTTCGATTCTCTTCTGCTGATGATTTAACTTTGATAAACCATAACTGAATACAGTTATCAATTTACTGAATGTGAGTGAGAAGCAGAGGTTCTGTATATTTAGAACAGGGGAATTCTTTTCATTGGTAAAGGTAAAATGGGTCTCTTATTTGACATGATTTATAGCAGCAGGTCTGATAACCATCCAGATTCAGTCTATTGCTCATAGAATGGATAGATTATTATCTTCTTTTATTAAATTCATGCATGGCTTGCTGCTGAAGCTGTATATTAAAAGGAAAACAAATACTGTATAGCTATATCCTGCTATCAATTCAATGAATAGACTTCCTACCATGCCTGATCAATGGGGAATTTGGTGTGAAATCAATGTCCAGCTCTGGCCCATAGCAGTCAGTTCTCCTGAGAACAGTATATCCATGTTAATGTCACATTCAAATAAGAGCAAATTCCTATTACCCTGGAAATCAGTGAACCCTTTACTGTTGATTTAAAGGTGGGGTGGCTGTGGGGAGTGAGGCCTTGACACTTTAAGTAGAGTTTAAAAGGCTGTTATTCTCTTTATTGTTAAAGGTATGACAACTTCAGGTTTGCAATTTGACAGAGAGCTGAAAACAGCTGCATCACAGATCTGTTCCTCTGTGAAATCAGGCAAAAGAAATTGGCTTTCTACCCTGTTGGTAATTTTCCATTATCTGCTTTACTTACTGGCTGTAAAAGCTTTTTTCTTTTTTCAGATCCATACATCCAATAACACCTATGCTAATACCACTTTTTATTAGGGGCTGGGTGGGGCTGGAAATGTCTGCACATCAATATCTCCTCCATTTTTTTCCTGACCACATGCACCCAGATGCAAAGTTTCAGCCCTCCATTTATTTTGATAAGGTGCATCAGTGATAGATACATCACATCACTCCTAGGGCTATTCATTTCCTGCCCTGGAGCAGCAGAGCAGATAGGACTGAGGGGGACAACTCCAGTCAGCTGGAATATCTTCTCCACATCTTCTGTTTCAAGTGACACCTTGTGTCAGACTTGTACAGATGTCATTCTTGGAAGTGTGAGAGTACAGGCTGCAGGAATATTGGAAAGGCTGACACATCAGCAGTGAAAGCTTGGCTTTCTAGGCTTTTGGCTGTAATATTAAACAGATTTCTTAAGTTTCTAATATTAGCTTAGTTATATATTTGTTATATATATTTCCATTATTGCCGAGTTCTCTGTTATTCAAAACACTGTTGTGTGGGTTTAGTTGATTATGGTCCTGTAGATTTTAAATGTTCTACATTAGACTATGTTTAAAGAGCAGTAACCACAGAACTGTGATCTGTGACTTGGAAATATGAAAACTTCACAGGTAAAGACACAATGTTAAATGGTTGCCTGGAGAGTGTTTAAAATAGTTAACAATCAGCTTTATTGGGAAAAACTTGAAACCCTGGTGGTTTTATTCAGCATTCCAGGTAGCACAGGATAAAGCAGTGAAGTCTAAATTACCCTAATTTAAAAATACAGAAAATAGTCAGCATATTGTTCTTTCTTTTTTTAGCAGTGCAAGCTTAAAGAACGTGCCCAGCAGATTCTCCACCTGTTTCTCTCCCTCTGTTTCTTGACATATAAAGGCTTAGGAAAGTTGTGAGTAAACCTGGATGCAGTGCTAAGTTGCTTTACTGCAGCTCTGCTTACCTCTGAATGCAGAAGCAGTAGGGATAAAAAAAGGGTGGGGGGTGGGGGCAGGGGGGGCAAGTGGTCCAGGCAAAGGAGAATAGAGAAAGAAGAAAAGCAGAAACACAGAATAGAAATCAGGCTTTGAGTGAAGAACCTCTCCAAAAGGTAGAAAGGACAACAGTGACATGGCCAGAGAAAAATACAATGCAGGTCTTCAGTAAATGTAATTGTGACCTTGGGTGCAGAGCAGGTGACCAATGCAATGTCCAGTGCCTTTGACATCCCCATGCACACCACGTGCTGCAGTGCCCTGCTAATGAGACCCATTTTGGGGTGCAACAGGAGAGCCTTTCAAAGCCTCACACGTGCCCTCTTTGACACTGCTGATCATGAGCTGCTGCTGGCCTGATGGTGGGGCCATGAAAAATAATGGGCAGCTGCTCCTCCCCTTCCCCAAGGTCCCTGACAGGGAATGAGGAATCCCACAAGACTCACCACTCTTATTTGGTGCCTGTGCTCCACGATTAAGGGGCACTGAGAGGGAGGGACATGGCAAAGTAAGTGATCTCTTGAGTCATCAAGTGTGGTCCTTTGCTGTTAAAATGTAATTCCTGGTACAGGCTGAGCAAGGAGAAGCTCAAAACCACTTGTTTTCCTCCTCTTGTTCCAAACAGAAAGCTCTTCCAGAATTAAAATCTTCTGAAAATGCTAGCAAGTCCACCCTGAGGACATTTCTGGTTAGTCTCCGCTCATTAATTCTTGTGACAACATTTTCCTTTAGCTTAATTACCTCATCTTCCTCCTCTGACATTTACCTCACTAATACATTTACAGAGAACAAATTATCTTTTCTCTCAGGCTTTCTTTGGCTGGGCTGACCAGAACACACTTTTTTAGTTTCACCTCCTAATTTAGACTCTCCTTTCCCTGGAGAGTTTATTTTTTTCTGACTAAGATTGAAGAGAGCTGTATGTAGGTCTCACCAGTGCCTTACATGGTAGCACTGTGTCTTCTGGAAATATTGTCCTCTATAGAGGCTTTATATGTCATACCCTTTTTGTGGATGATATAGTAATTCTCAGTCCCAGCTATAACATTTTTAACTTCTATTTTGTTTCTTTGTTTTTGTTGGGAAAAACAATAATATTTTGTTTTTCTTTGCATTTCCAGCTCTGATTCAGACTGGCTTTACCACTCCCTCTCTAGTAGGATCCAACCAACACCACAGACTGTTCTTGTGCCTTTTTAGTTGATTTTTAAGTACGTAAGAAATAGATCTGAGCTGCAGTTTATCTCACTTGAGGCTGTTTCTCCAAAAGTGGAGGTTGAAGATTCTGTTAGGGTGAGCACTGGAGCCTGTCACATTCTGCATTTTCCCTCTATTTCTCCTCTCCCAGATTTAATCTGTTAGGGAGATTAGGAAGTATGTCCTTGCCTAGACATTTTTGCATCCATTCATGGACCTGTCTGTAGTCCATAAATTCTTGTAATCTCTCGCTGACCCTGCTGACACCTCTGTGTCCACAATGTCCTTTGTGGCAGGTTTGATGAGTTCCCTGCCACAATGCAAAGATGTACTCACTGTCCTTCATCTCTGTGGTACTGATCCTCTGTTATTTTCATTTAATGTCCCCTTGCCCTCATTCTGTAGGATCAGTGAAGGGGGTCTGCACTCGACTAACCCACCCCCTTCATGACTGAAATCCTTGATTATTTCAGCCTTCCCCTGCATAAATTCTGAGTCCCAGATTTTTTCTCCTCTCCCTTGGCCATTTACCTGCCTGTTTCCTTTTCCCCAACTTCATCACATCCTTCTGGAGACACAGAACTACACCAGTTGTGTCACCTTGCAATTGGTATGGGTCATGGGTCCCTACAGCAATAAAATTACTCCCTTTGTCTTTTCCTCAATAACTGGCTTCATGATGCCCACAATTTGCTTGGTATATTTGGCTGCTGCAGCACACTGAGGTGATGATTTTGAAAATTAATCTTAAACTGATTCATGCTGTCTTCTTTGCTTGCCTGTTCCAGGTAAACTTTGCATATTTCATATGTTCACCAAGCCTGAAAATTTTTGAACTAACTTTATAATTAGTTTAGGTCACTGTTTTCCCTTTTGTACTCCTCAGCCTTAAGTGGAAAATAAGAACTTGGCAACCTTATTTGGTTCAGCTGCCCAATGACTTAAAATGAAATATGTCTCACAGTTAATCCTTGTACTGTTGTTATTTTCAGGGGAGAAAATACTGCACCTGCCCACCTGGTGGTCTGGTGTTAATGTATTTTGATTCTCAGAATTTGGCACTGAACTGTTTCTTGGGCAAAGCTAAGAAGTGCTGAAGACAACTTCAAAGTAAGAAAATGTGTATCAGGAGGACAAGCACAGATGTACATTAGAGTAAAAGGGCCACAGCTCCAGCATAACAGGAACATAATATGAGCAAGGGGTTCACCACAAGCCCTAAATTTTGCAATACCCAGGGTAAGGTAGTTACCCTGCAGATAAGGACTAAACCCAAGCAGAATACTTATGACTTTTCTATCAGTTGTGAAGCCAATTCTGTATGACCTAGTCTGGACCATCCTCTTCAACGTGAATAGGTCAACAAAATTTAAATGCATGTGAAGAAGCTCTTGCAGGACTCAGGACTCAGTTCAGCTGTTATACAGAGCAGCTTTTATTTGCTCTGGGTTGGAATAACAAGCCTGTAACAGAGATCAAAATTAATTTCCTGGTATGTGTGCAAATTAGGCATTTCAGCAACAAGCTTTGCAGAACGAATGATGGTGGGAGCAGAGACCTTATTCTTCTGTCTCTTCAGTGTTTCTTTAGGAAATGATTATACAAGCCCTAGTCTTTGACCCATGTGCTGAAGTGACAACTTTTAATTACAATAAATTGGCCTGCATGAAGAAGGGTAAATCAGTCACTTAGTATAACATGTTATCATCTTCCTGATATTTTGCTATTAGGAGTCGAATTTTGCTAGCAATAAAGATCACTGACTGTTGTCATAATAAAGAAAAACAAACAAACAAACCACACAATAAAAACCTCCAATTATAATAATTTAACTTAAACCCTCAGGTGCAGTAAAATCAACCCACAAATTCTGAAAATTATTTCCAGATTTCAGTCTTTTCTAGAGCCAGTCTAATGTCTTTGTATTTATTCCAGAGACATAGGCTTGTCTACAGTAAGTTTTTGTTGCCTGGCACAAACAGATTAAATCTGCAAGCACAAGCCTGATTTTTATAACAATGACCAATAGAGCCCTTCCCCTCCCTACCTTTTGAAAAAGAAATCTTATTTCCATGTGTCTCAAAATGAACAGCAAAAACTTAAGTGACATAATGTAATATCTTGGGACAGGAATATTATTTATTATTACTAGATTCGTGTTCCTAGCATGTTAAAGTTTTGGGGGAAAAAAACCAAACCAAAACAAACCCCAAACCAGAAAAGATCTTGAAAGATCTTCCTCAAAAGAAGCTACCTGTTTTCTTGGTATATATGTCTCATTGAGAAATCTAGTTTTGAAATTTTAAATTCCTGATTTGGTCCTTATGTGTATTTGGGCTGCTTCCATCCATTGCTGTAGAGAGAGGGAAGTAGCTATGGAGCTGCTCCCTATTTCACTGCATCCCTGCAGGGGAACCTGCACTCAGTTTTTGGTCCTCAGTCTTTTACTGCCTTTTCCTGGCCTTTCTACTCTTTTCTTACATTTGGGTTGAAGATTTTCCCTTTTCCTCTTGGGCACCAATGACCAAAGCTGTTGTTGGGAGCACTGGAAGAGGGATACAGCTGGAAAGAGAGCTTGGCAGAGGTGTATCAGCTACAGCTGCATCAATCCCCAGTCTGTAGGCTCTGAGCACGGAATCTGGACTGTGACAGCAAAGCTGAGGCAGTTCAGGGGATCAGTAAATAATCCTGCAATGTAAACAGTGAAGAGGAGGAGCTGGGGAGTAACTGGGAACAAGATCATCCAGAAGGTCTGACATGCAAACTAATACTGGGATCAGAGACACTGAAGGAACAGGAGGAAAAGGCAGAACTCAGACAAAAGGCTTTATTGAGATGCTCAAGAAGTTGTTCCAGTGGGAACCAAGTTCATTCCTGACAACTTTTCTAGACAGGATGAACATGGACATATACTGAAGAGTTTTGGTGAATTTGGGATCATGTAATCTATGGTCAAATAAAACAAATCAGCACCAAGAAGGAAAGATTGTGGAAATGGCAGAAATATAAAGCAAAAAGGAACCTCAAGACATCATCCCCAACTTCCTTCTTGAGGCAGAACCAAGCACATCCAGACTCCCTCAGGAAGTTGCTGCCATCTCATCAGCCTGGGTAGGCAGCTGAAGGGAAAGTTTAATGACCCTTTTAAAAAACAATGAATTCTTCAAGATATAGAAGGCAGGGAAAAGAAAAATGTGTCAAAGGGGGAAGAGGATTTAAAAACAATGGAAATTCAACACAGACATCTGTGTTGAATCAAAACTTGAAGAAAATGCACATAAGGCTTCGATTCTCAGTTGCTGCAAGAAGCTGTTGAGGAGAAATTAAAGTTTAGGACAACCATCACCTTTGTCCTTAGGGGAAGATACTAGGAGAAGCAGAATGCAAAATATTTTCTAGATACTCTTGCAGCAATGTGGGGTTCCCTTACTTGTTTTCCCCTTTTTGTTCCTGTTTTCATTTTTAATCCTTAGTTTTAGTCCTTAGTTTTTTAATCATAATTTTTAAAGCAAAAGAAGCCATTAATACTGAGCTCCAGCAGGTCAGAGATCTTCTGCTCATCCTGTTCCATGGATTTCTTGTGAAATATCTCAAATAAAGGCCTTGCTTAATATTGTCAAGTGGAGTTATAGCAATTTTCTTGAAGCTAGTGCTAGTGTGCATCAAGGGGGGCTATGGCAAGCTTTACATCTGGATGCTGCAAGCCAACACTGAAGCTAAAGAGCAGTTTGTGAATAGCAGCTTGTGGCTTTTTTGTTTCCCAACAGTGCTATTGTTTCAGTAGATGGAAACTTACAAAATTATTCCCTTGTGCAATATTCTAAATTAGTATAAGGAATGTGTTATTTTGCTGGAATCCTTTATTTCTGCCATTTCTCTGAGCAGACAATAAGCAGTTTCTTGAGAAGAAGTGATAAAGCATGGTTTCTTGCAGCTTTATGATGAATTCTCTGCTGTTTTTCAGATGATCACCTAGAGAAAAATCGTTTTTTATAGGAAAATAACAAAATCTGTTTTCGCTTCAGTATTCTCAACAGTTTAGTAAGAATTTAACTATTATTTCTGTCATTCCTTCAGTGAATACATGAAAGGGATCTTTCTTTATTTCCACCTTTTCTTATCATACCTGTGGAAGGACATTCTTGAAGTCCCTACCTCTTAGGCAAATTTGAGTCTGATAGGTTCAATGTGGGGAAAAGACAAATTCATACACATACAGATGGCATAATTAAATAAGTCTCCATTCTTATAGAAATCAAATTAAAGTAATTCTGTTTTTTGTGACATCTCTGGTTTTAGAAGATTTTTCTGCAGTGTTTCTTGAACTTCAATGTTGCACAGAGCATTAGAGATGAAAAAAAGCCCTCCTTATCAGAGCACTCCTGTAAATTTTTCTTGTAATGGAAGGAAGTTTTTCTGCTTGTGATCAGACCTGAGTGGGCTAAAGATAGTGGCTCAGAGTCTGCAGCCTGGCAAGTAGGGCAGCACTGAACAGAGTCTGACTTGTACCAAATGCAAGCAAGGAAACCGGGGAGAGGTCCAGGAGCAGAGTGTGGGTATGTGCATGTGTGCTCAACAGCGACAAAAGGGCACTGGAGAATGATTTATAAAACAGCTCTTGGGCAGGGTGCAGCCATGAAGAGGGCAGTCTCTTCTGCTGTGAAAGGAGTGTGCAGCAAGAGGTGCTAACACGGGGTATGCATGGAGAAAAGGAGAAGAAAATTGCTCCCTGTGCCTCCACGCAGCCCAGTAAAGGCTGAATGGACGCAGTGCACACACAAAAAAATGCTCCCTTGAGACCATTCAGCATAAGGGCCTACTGTGCACAGGCAGCAGAGCACACAGCCTGCACAAAGCACTGAGTTTCTACATGTGCACTGCTCAGCTGCATCAAGAGTTGGGGGAAGAAAGATCTTCAGCAGCCACTGGCACTGCTTGGGGCTGTTTGTCTCTGTCCTGCCAATGGCCTGGGGTCTCTAAGATTGCCCCAAGTACTTCTTATGGTGCCACTTCTCCTTTCCTTAAAGCCCAAGGGTGAGCAAATACACAAAATCCCACAGGTATTTAGGGGAGAAATTAGTTTTAATGTGCCCTGAAATCATATGAAGGATGTAATGCTAGAACTAGAAACTTGTGGCAAGGTTTCACTTCTTTTCCTGATGTGGGGATACATTACTGCCAGGCATTTGTGGATTTTAAATCAAACTATTCATGTTACTTTAATGTAGTTTGATGTACGTTAATAATGTATACATGCCTAATTCAATGGGAACAGTACCATGTCTAAACTTGGAGAACATTAAATATGTGCATGTTATTAATTTCTGGTGAAGGGAACAAAGAAGTAGCTATTTTTTCTAATTTTTGACCTATCTCTGGTATTCCATTTCTCTTGGTTCATTTTATAATGAATTTTATAGGATTTCAGTTCTTCCATTGTACTTTTATCTTATTATTTCCCCTGTTACAAGGTGCTCTGACATTTTTGGGTTTTTGTTCTGTGTAAAACCAACACATTTTCATAAAGCCACAGCTCTCCTGTTGGCAGAATGCCATGGTTATTTAGCCTGTAACTACAATCTAAATGAAAACCAAGGCTTCAAAGATCTTATAATGTACCCTTTATTTCTTACCAGGTTTGTTTTTTGCTTCTCAATTCCTTAAAAATTCACATTTATGTTAAGCGCTACCATCTTTGACCACTGTATTTGGGGCAGCCAAGGTTAATTGCAGCCTTAGAAATGCTGATTTAGAAGTTTTGACCAGACCATCAGCTGCTCTAAATCAGCTGAAATGGGTTTGGCTTACAGCTGTTGAAGATCTGGTTTATTGGATCCAGAAAGGGAAGGGGTAAAAGAAATGGTTGAAAGAAAACTCTTTCGAATCTGCTAATCAGAGCATTGATTCCCCTCCAGCACAAACCTGTTTCCTTTCCTTGCAAGGACCATGGATGGTCTTAGCAAAACTTCACTTTCAGAGTGTTCAAGTTTGGTAAGATGAAATGTGTGCCCTAAGTAAGATGAGCCTGGTCCACCAGGATGTTTCCTATCACCTCTCAGTCATGAGAATTCATAAATTCATTCCGAAATTCATATTGGTTATACCTGACACTCAGTGGGAAATAAAATAAGTCTGGAACTTGTTGCAGGAAATATTTAGCACTTTGTTACACCAGGCTCAAATGGGTATAAATTTGTTCTACTAAACCCAGATTTTGGAGGTGGGGAAGGCCCATGAAAGGAGGTTTGTTAGCTGGGATCTATGGATCCAAACTCACCATTGGGTGTGTTTGTGAAACCACTCAAGAGAAACAGCTTGAACTGAGTTTATAAATAACAGGCTACAGCCAGTAAGGTGATTCATGGGCACCTGCATATTCCTTACTCTCTTGCCTCCTCTCTGTTGAATGGTTGCATGTGGAGCAGATCAGATGCAACAATGCAGGTCACTGTTTGTTACTCAAGGTCCCTTTGACACACAATCCTTCCCTGTCATGGGCGTTTCTAACAAATATAAATTAAGAACCTGCCTCTTCAAGCAGAATGTGCTGTGCATATAATGCATTTGCCAAATACTTTCAGCACTGCAATAATCCATTTCATGATTTAAAAGCCTTGTAAACATGTCAAAATGGTTGGTTGGTTCTACCATCTTTGTGCCATCTATTGCACTGAATAAATAAAGGAAAATGCAATTTATTCAGTGCTTTGGAAGCACAACATTTCTCTCACTGATGTGTGACAACTATTATCATATTTATTGTCAGCATTACACTCCTAAGCATGCAGGTGATGCATTGTGAGTATTTCATACTGATAAAGCCATCAATATCTTCCTGCTGCACCTTATTTGCTCAGTGCAATCTGCAGAGCAGGCTGGGATGTTGGGATGTAACTGATGAGACATTCAAACAAAAAAAAATAGGGATAAAGCAGGAAAGGCCATGTTGTCTAATAGGATCTTAACTGAAAAACAAATAAACAAAAAGTTTTGGGGGCTTTTGAGGAGCTGGACAAAGCTAAAGTTTGTAAGTCCTCCATTTTCACTGCCACTTGGGAATTCAGAAGCCTCCAGAGGGACAAGATCAGGGCACAGATGACACCAAGTAATTCCAAAATATCCAAGGTACACAAAAGATATCTTGCTGTATCTAATATAAACCATTTACCTCCTAATAATTCTGACTTATTTACATTTCCAAAGGCACCACTGAAATGAAAATGAAATTAAAAAAGGCCTCCCTCTCAGGGTATAGTCTAGGGGAAGAAGCAGCTCTGCAAAGTCCCAGGGGTTTACCAAGTCACTGTTCTGAGACACAGAGGAAGAAGCTCTGCTTTTGCAGCCTGTCAGCTTTATATTGAATGTTCATACTAAATGTACAGGATCTTTGATCTCTTATTTATACAAATTTCTCCAGGACAGGGAAGCAAGCAGAAAGAGAAATTCTATTTATATAAACCTTTCTATATACCAGAGGTCAAGAAAACAGCATTTCAAACAAAGTGGGGGAATTTATCTTTGCCTCCTAGTTTGCAGGAGAGATGTGTATTTCAGATCAGGCCTCCAGATGAGGCTCAGGTGTATCAATGTGTGACTGAATGGGTTTAGTAAGGGGCACTAATTCCTCTGGCCCCCTTTCCTAAGGGGCACATATCCTCTGTGACACTGGGGATATGTTTTTGGGTTGTCTCAGCTCTCTTTAAGCAAGCTCCACCTGCTTTTCTCACGTGGCAAGGAGATGAGGTAATGAACCCAATTTTGTGATAGGTAAATATAAAATTGTTCACTGTTTAATTTTTGAGATGCCTGTAGAAGAGAAGCTCTTGGGAAGTGTTGTTTTGTTTTTTAATAGGTATTGGAAATGTCTATGCTGATGTGCATTAACATTTTCTTTTCAGCGTATCAGATCTTCCCTCAAAATTTGAGTTGAAATGCTGCTTATTAAAAAGTTAACAAATGCTGGATTAGTTTTCCTTACAAAGACTCTTCATGTTTTCTTGCAAGCTGGACATTTTAGTAAGATTCTTTCTTATTTGAAAAATCTTTTTAATAAAAATAAGAAAGAAAAATGTTTGGATGCAATTTCTTTAAGGCTGCTTATCTTGTACTGGAAATGGCTCATGGAGATGAGACAATATTCAATCCTAACAGTTACAATCACATGATGATAATTGAAGTGTCATGTATACAAATATATAATAATTAGCAATTAATACAGTGAAAAATTGGCAGTTAAAACAAAATGGACTAGAATCACTAAAGACCATAAAAAGACACCATCACATGATCACACAATGCCTTTGTTTTTAGGCAATAAAATAAACCATGAAGAGCATATTTCTATCATTTATGTGAAATCAAGTAGGTTAATCATTTATGATTTTTATGCTTCAAAGCTTATGTGTGCTACATGCTGTAGAGAGATCTAAACCATTACTCTGAAGCCCAATGTACCATGCACGCTCCCTGCTGCTGCAGAGCCAGCCTCATCAGATTGGGCTTTGTCTAAAAGACATTTTAAATATATTATAGGATGAAAGGTGCTGCTTGATTATGCAAAACCAGCAGAAGAATGCTAGTTAGCAAAGGTACATAGCCCTTGGCATTTATTTCCCCCGAGAGCTCAGATAATCAAACCTGGGCATACACACACGGAGACGTGAGGCAAACCTTGTATTCCAGACCAGGAGTCACCAAGGTTCTGGGAGGATGAAACATGAAGCTGCACTAAACATTTCCACTGAAATTGCTCATCTGAAGCAATCACTAGCTATTACATGCATCCCTGTCTCTAGCTGAGTAGCAAGACCAGGAAAAATTTCACGGAGGTGAAGGAGGAGAACATAAATTGTGTTATTGCATCAAATGTAAACAAAACACCTGGAATAAGTGGAAATATTGGAAAACCAGAGCTCTGTTGTATTTAGCTGGAGAATTTAGAAGTGTTTCTTTCACTGAGCTGACAGTCAGGAATTGCCTGTAGGTGAATGTTGGTCTGTGACCCAAATTGAGCCAAACAATGTCCCCATGTGAAATGGCTCATGATCCACTGAACTGGACTCTCTCTTTCACATCTATGTACCTGCCATCTAAATTATTCCTGGCCAATGTCTGCCTAACATTCTATGGAGGTTCAATGATGAAAATTTCTTGCCAATTGGGAAAACTATTCCATCACCAGTCTTCCCCTCTGACAGGAACACTTCCTACTGACTTGACTAAGATTTGATCAAAATATGAGGTAGAGTTTAATTTTCCCTCAGCTCCATGCTCACTGTAGATACCAGCAAAAGATGAAGGACTTTTGCCTGAGCAGAGGGGGGTGAGAGAGAGAGAAAAAGAGGCTGCAATCAAGCACAAACCAACTCAAAAGTCAAGTAAAACCAGGTAGCTACTGTTCTTTCCAGGAGTGACCTTGTCTCTGGAGCAACATCCATACAGAATGCAACTGCATACTTTGACACACAAATGCCATAAATAATAATGGATCTTAAAAATGTAATTTTCTATCAGGAGTTTGCATGCTCATAAATAACTGGTGTTTATTCTCCACACGGCACTTTTGCAGTAGCTGATAATGGCTGAGTAAATGGTGGATGGGATGAATTCCTCCACTGATTTCAAATAAACCTTATGAGTTGGAGCAATAAAGAATGTTAAACAGTGTGCACAAAATAACATGCTGTTAGATCCCATATATGCTGCTTCAGTAAACACTAAAGCATTTTAATCTTGGTTCCAACATAGTAAATAGCAAGATAATAAGCTAAGGAAGAATACTCTTCTTTAAAATTCTTCCAAATGCTTGTGCATACTGTTGCCCTGTGCTTGAGACTATTGGCAGATGCTTCAGTCACTTTATTTCTGTACCACTACAATGAAATCGGCCTGAAGTTCAAGTGAATGTGTTAATTTGTGCTGAAATATATTAGCATAATGTAAATCCTGGGTAGGTGAGCACAGTTGCAAGTGCAGGTCATGCTACACTCAGTTTTGGCCATGAACAAATGATAAAGGGGCCCATGTCAGCAGCAAGTAGAGATTTTTGTTTCACTTATGTAACTTGTTTTTACAAGCAACTCCCCTGCTGCAAGAACTCTTGCATAAACAGCCCATGGACAAAACCACCCCAAAGCAGCAAACAGCCATAACCAATATCCTGAAAGAACAGTGCCCACCTAAAATGCCCATGCCTGTTAGTCTGCCCATGGAATAACTAATAATAGCTAACTCATATGATCACAGAATGATTTGGGTTTCAAGGGACCTCAAAGATCATCTTGTTGCCTGCCAGGGTCAGGGACACCTTTCACCAGGCCAGGTTTCCCAAAGCTCCATCCAGCCCAGAACACCTCCAGGGAGGGGGCATCCACAGCTCCTCTGGGCAGCTCCTCATTGCAGTGCCTCACCATTGTCCTGGTACTTAACTGAGAGGCTGTGCTGGCAATTGGGGCACGCCCGGGTCCATGTTGCTGTAGAAACTTCAATGTCAATGGGGCAGCATGTGTCCTCCTTCCTGGTGCATCCTGGAGCATCCTGCTGTGTAAACCACTGTCAGGAAGGGCCTCGTCCTCCCCAGTGGCAAATTTCCACCACTTGAGTGAGGCCAGGCCAGGTGCTGGCAGTCAGGATGCCATCATTCTGAAGAGGCACAGCAGGAAAGAGTTTCTTTCCTCAGCTTGTTCTAGTTTCCTCTTGCAGAAACTGTCTCCTTACAAATTTCTACCACTTTTCCTCTCTGCTTCTACTACATGTGCAGGAGGCAGCCCCAAACCCCTGTTCTCCTCTAACACCCACAACCTGAGTGTGATGTGAGCCGAGCCTCTTCCTCCTCTCAGATGAGGCTGAAGATCTCTATGTATCATGCTCTTGCTTTGCTCTGTGGATTAGACATGTCTGCTTTCCACTGTACTGGAGGGATGATGCAGGGAATAGGATCTTCTGTTCTTCAGTCTTTAACTGATGAAGGCTGAGATCCCACCAGGCCAACAGCAGCTTTGGCCCCAGTGCAAGGACAGCAGTAGGCATTGCCATGATGTAGGAACAGATGAAAGGGAGGGTGGGCTTTGTGGTTAGAATGTTGCTCTGGCAGGAAGAAGCCCATGTCTTCTCTCTGTGATAAAATCTAGCATGGCAGAAAAGTTCAGAGCTTCCCACAAGCAACCCCAGAATTACTGCCTGGGAAAGTTGTGAGAGGTGAAAAGCTGGATGGAAGTTACTCAACCTGATAAGAAAGCAGCTGGGAACACTGTGCCTGCTGCAGTCAGGAAAATGTTCTTCAGTCCCTCATGTACCAATACACACTCAGCTGTCATGCCTGTGTCCTGTAGAGGGGAGTGATAAAGGAGATGCTTTTTGCCCCCTGGGCTCCACTGGTTAGCTCTGACTGAGCAGGGATTGGGTCCCTTATATAGAAAGTTAAATGGAAAATGTTTGGATTGTATACACAAGACCCATGGATGGTGTTTGTAACTCAAAGCAAGGCTGCTGTGAGCTGTAGTTTTTAACACAGGGAGGGAAGGTGTTAAAGTCATTAAGTAATACTTGTTCTAGAGGTAGCAATACTTACAAATTGAAGTGGAGTAGTGACACTATTAGCCTTGTAATATGATGTGAGTTAGGTTCAAAGAATTAAGAATGTTTTCTGGGTCTTTGCCATTCTCATTAGCACAAGTTCTTGAAGGCACTTGTGTTAATAAAGGAGAAATTGTGGTGGATGCATAAGGCTAATGACTGTACAAGTGAATGAACCAAAAAGCTTGTTGAGTCAAAAGTACATGGTAAATATATTAATATCCAAGCAGAGTGAAATGCTTCAAAGCATTAAGGTAACTTAAGGTGCAGTGAAAAGAGCATCTTGAAAATGTGGAGGAAGAGTCCTCCTCTGTAAAGTCTGTGAGGTCTTGTACATCACTGAGTTTATTGCAGGTTCTGAGATCAGCTGGGCTTTACAGCAGCATGCTTTGGCAGTGGATTTAAAAATAATTTAAAAAGCAACTATGTGAGCTTTGTGCAGCACGCTGCTGAGCAAATGCACTGACCTGATGTGACATGCATTGAAATCTGTTCCTCTCTTTGATTTCATTATGCTGTGGGGATGCAGTGTGTTCCAGGGCCTGAACCGAGACATGTGGTAGCCCCTTGCTCACTGAAGTGGTGAAGGGTTGCCCTCTGTAGGGAAGGAAAATTATAATTCAGGTACCTTCTGTATACATCAGGTTTCTTTTGCTGGTGTCTGGGTGGAGCCTGGCAGGGGCTGAGCTTGGGAGTCCCTGGAGCAGCCTGTTGTAGGAGTGTGCTTCCTAGAATCCACCTGGCAGGGAGAACAGGGTAACAGCCAGTGAAACATTATTTCAGTGTCCTAGATTTCTTTTTATGGTCATCCATAATAAATGAGAAGCTTTTTATTAATTTAAGGTGCCGGATAAATCTGTAGATTGAAGATGTTTGCAGAGGCAGTGTCAGATCTTCCACCAGAATAGCATGACTTGACAAAAATCTGGACCCTGGATTTTAGTGTCAAGTATTATAGCGAAGATTAGATTTCAACTTCTGCAATGCTACATTCTACTTTACAGGAGGTTGTATCAAAAGAATTCGTCTGTCCAGTTCAACTATCCCTATTCCTTTTTCTGTGATATTTGTCTAGCAAAGGGTTTTACTGATTCATGATAGTTCTTTGAGTGAACCAGTCTGGGAGCAATGTCTTTTAATCCCCAACGGTAAGATGACCCTAAGTGTTTTAACCACATTCATGTGTTGCCAGAAATTTTTATGCTATTGATACAGATGGTATGGATAAGACTCTCTTTATCCTTCTTTTAGAGCTAAAACCTGTTCTGGTATCCACAGTGTTTGAATAGTCTGGTTGTAATAGAAACATGAAAACACCATATGGAGCCAGACAACCATTTCCTTCCCTTAGTGTGTTTGGTGAGTTTGAGTTTACTTTAACATGACATCTTATAAATCATGTATTGTGTAGTGACCATATAAGGTTACCTTTTATTGAAAGGATATTGGTGTTGAGAGCTTGCTGTGCTTGGGTATTTATTAAGGAAATGAAAGATCTCTAGAACATATGATACATCTTCTCTTACAAAACATTATTAGTTTACCAATAGAAAAGTGTTTCTTTCTCTCGCCTCTCTGAGCCTTCAAGATAAAACACTGAAATAAAATTTGCCCTTGGATTAAAGTCTAATACCCTGTACATCCTGTTGGAGTCACAGACTATTTGACAGTGTGTTTTGAAATCACTCCCAAGTTCATGTTTTATGCAGGAAGGAAACATACCTGTGGAGATAGCCTCAGGCAGTGGTAATTAAAATATGACCGTGTGCCACATGACCTTAAGGCATATTACTGCTTCAACCCTTCACCTCGCAGTTGTTAAAATACTGGGCTTGGCTTATTAACAAAGCACCATCTCTGTGTAAGAAATGTGCTGGGGAAAACAGGTCTGTCATCTTCCCCTCTGTGGGGAGGAAGCAGTAAGCGCAGCTCGGTTAGTTCAGTGACAATGTAATATATGTACATTTTCTGCCATGGCAGCTGCAAAATGCCTAAAGCAGGTGTTGCAGCATAATGAATCCATCAGTTTTGGAGAGAAAGCACAAATATAAAGGTAGTAGCAGAATGGAAACATCAAAGTATTGGTTCCCATGCACGTGGTCTCCTAGTCCCCACAATTTTCTCTGATCTCTCACAAAAATAAAATCTAAAAAAAATGTCCCTGGCCTTTCCTCTGTGTGAGGGGCTGGTAAGCAGAGAAATCCACTAACTGTTTCAGGAAGAAAATCCTGATTATCTCCTGGGAGAACATGCTGCCTTTCAGGGAAAGGGGTTACTTTCATGTGTGACCCTCTTACCACCATGAAACCATTTAGACACAGATCTCTCAACTTGTGTCTCATTGGGGTGTGTAATGTAGAGTGACAAGGCTTTTGCAACACGTTGGGATTGACTGTACCACTACAGCTACTCTTGATTTCCTCCGCCTGTGTTTTAAGAAAACAGGACTTCCAAGCACTTCTTCCAGACACTAAACTCACCACAAAAGGAGGGAAAAAACTGTCAACACAAAAGAAGCAGGATTTTTTTGGGTATCACTTAAAAAATGTTCTTTTCTAGATCACTGTTGTGTACAAATAATTCTTGTGGTGGCTCCTAATACTCAAGTGTTATAAAATAATATTTTTCTTTAAAAATGGTGAAGTAAAAGCTAGGAGAACTCCACAGGTGTGTATCCCAACCATATCAAAGCCACAATATCAGGCACCGAGCCCAGTCTTTTCAAAAGACCCAAAGACTTACAGAACTTGGTAGCTTCCAGTGGCAGGGTTTTAGCAGATCTCCCTCCATTCCCCATGCAGCTCAGAGGATGCTCCTGAGGAATGGTCTCCATGGATGCCTGGGCGAGCAGGAATTGGTGCTGGGGGTGAGGAGTACCTGGGATTTGTCATTGCTGGCTCTGCCAGTGCTGGGTGTGGGGCTCCTTGTGTGAGCTGTGCAGACAGAGCACGTTTGCTTTGGAATGGGCCTGCTCTGGAGCAGTTCTGGTTTGATTCCACATCTATACACACACGCCACAGCACACGACATCCATAGAGTGTAAACAGATTTGACACAGCAGAAGGAAAAGCAGAGACAAAAGTGACAGCAGAATAAATAAATCATCTACTACCACAGTCTCTCTGTAGACAAATCCTTAATGTTTGCAGATTCTGAGGCCAGCAAATAAAGGGCATTCAGAAGTACAAAGCATGGTTAATGACTGTATTACAAATGCTGACTGTGCTTTCCTTACATTCCTGTTTGTTTGCTTTGTCTTCTTTGTTTTCTTGCTATTTCATGGAAGCTCATCCTGTTTCATTTACCTTTGATTTCCTTCAAATAGCTGTGCTCTGTTTTATGCATTCATGTTTAAAGTCATGTTTACTTCAAAGGTAGAGGAACTCCAGATATTCTTAGTTTACTTTTGGCAGGGTACTTCAGACATTTGGTTTGTTCTTGTCCCATGTAAAGAGGAGCTCCCAGGCATTAATTCAAACCACTGAACATCCAGCTTCAAGCTCACACCTCTATCTGACATTTCTTTCCTCAACAATCCTTACCTCATGCACTTTCTTTCCTGCACCTTACAAGAACTGCAGTCTGTGTAGTGCTCCCCTGGACACAGAGGAGCTACAAATCCAGTCACTTCTTCTGGGACGTCCTTTAAACATCACGTCTCCACATTTACCTTGTTCAAGTATGGATGAAGCATGGACTTTCCCTATGATTTCTGAGCTTTTAAGATATCCCAATAGAGGTATCATCAACAGACTGCAAACTTAGACAAGGAGCACCATCTTAGCAGCTGATGTAATAATATACTTTTGCACCTGGGGAGATGCTAAGTGATTGTAAGTGCAGGGCAAAATTTAGCCTTGATGAATTGTCATACTTTTTGCTTTAAAATCACTTTTGGAAATGAATTCATTTGGGCTGAAAACAAGTGAGGCTGTTTCCTGCAGAAGCTGAATTAAACGACATGAGGCTTCTTCAATCTCTGTAATTTTAAAAGACACATTAGAACCAGCGACCAGCCAAAGCTTGTGGCCTAAAGCCGTGATTAAGTCTGGCCTGACATAAAGGTGTGTAAACCATAACTCAGGATTTCACAGTTAAATAAATGTACACTGGCTGAGGATCAAGCCTCCTTCTTCCTAATCACAGAATCACAGAACAGCTTCTGTTGTAAGGTACCTTAAAGATCATCTCAACATATCCCATGGGCAGGGACACCTTCTGCCAAACCAAGTTGCTCAGGGCCCCATCCAACCTCACCTTGAGTTCTTCCAGAGATGGAACATCCACAACTTCTCTGGGCAACCTGTTTCATCATCATCACAGTAAAGAATTTCTTCCTAATATCTAATCTAAACCCGTCCTCTTTCAGTTTAAAACCATTATCCCTTGTCCTTGTTCTTTTATAACATTTGCCATAACTGTCACATGTGAAACATAGTAGATAACTCTAAAATTTTTTGAAGAGCAAATATCAATCCGTGCACCTCTGTTTATTAGATTTACTAAATCTGTCATTCCAGCAGCGTGATTTCCTGTTTGCCCATCTGAGATAAAAGATCCCACAGTCCATGGAAAACGAAGTGTTAAATGTGCAAACTTTTCCTTCTTCCCATATTCTAATAGAGCAAAAGGGCAGTGAAGAGAAGATTGAAAAATAAGAGCCAATCCTTAAGCCAGAGTTGTGATCAACAGAGCATAAGCAGTGGTTCAGAGTAAATTTTATAGAATTAGGGGCAAAAATTCCATTCAGATATGCATCACAGATTAAACAGAAAACAAAAAAGTGCACAATGAGTGCAGAGTTATATTTTCCCAGGGAAAATATATTACCACAGCTTAAAATGACAAAATATCAGAAAGATTTCCACTTCATGGTGTATTATTTTATATTAGAAAACTTTTAAAGTGCTTTGGGTTGAGTTCAGAAGGGAAATACTTGGATTCATTATTTGATATCACTTTATTCCCTGTGGTAGTAAAACAGGGCTTGCATTGTCCCCTTGGGGCTGCTCTGAACAAATGTGTCTTGTATGAACCCCAGGAACTGCTGGGGTAGAGGCTTTGACAAAGGCTGCTCATTCAGACCTTATTTCCTCTGAAGCTCAAACTCAATGAGTGAATTGCTTAGTTTCACTCCAGACAGAAAGTAGTTGGTGGCTTTTGTTTCCCTCCACCAGGTTTTACTCATCAAAATGAGCAAGAGGACTCATTCCCCTAAAACACCGCGGTGAACCCAAGTGAAAAAGAACGAAACCTAGGCATTTATATGAAAATGTATTATGGAACCTGCTCAGTGATGCAAAAAGAAAATGAAAACCCTAGTTGATAACTTGGATTGCTTTACTGGTATGACATTTCACAGCAATAATTATTCCTTTCCTTGAAACCACGCATCCTTAGGAAGATTTTAATTAGGAAGTTTCTCTTTCTCTCTGTTTTACTCATAATATAGAAAGGAAACCCCTCAGGGTCCCTTCCATCAACTTGTAGATAAAGTACTTTCTGCTTTACATAAGGTATGGATGTCTGACACTGAAAATGGGCACACTTTGTGTTCTTCTCTGACTAGGAATGAGGTCACTTGCCTGTATCATCTCTGTCTTCATCCTTGTGGTAGGCTATTTAAATGTTACTGTGAGAAGCAGTGAGCACAGGAATAGGGCAAAAATAACTCAAAGTGCCCTTCAATACTAGTCTGGAATTGTGGTTTCCTTTTTAAGACATAGGAGAGTTTAGAGACATTTTGGAGACGTAGAGCTCAGGAGATTGACCTAACCTGTATTTCTGATGCAACCAATTTTTTTTCTATAAACACAAACAACTTCTTCCAGTATATGAATCAAAGAACCTGCCAGTGTGTTGTAGTTATTAACTATTTGAAGAGGCTTCTGGTATGTTACTCTTTGTGGCAATTAAATTTCCTTAGGGAGTGAGAGTAAATTTATGGTCTATTACTACATCTAAGTGTTTTCAGACCTAGCTCTGGGTTTAGGGGATTTTTTTTCCTCCTTACAGTTTAATTTATTAAACATGACTAGACTGTGGTATTCATAGAATTCATGGGATTATACAAAAGTAGATTGGAAGGAAGTCTCTAGAGGTCATCTAGTTCCTACTCTAGAACAAGATCAAGTTGCACATGGATCTTCTCTCAGTGAAGACTCCACAGCATCCCCAAGGAACATATTCCATTGTTGAACTCTGAAACATTGGATTTTTTTTCCAAATGTCTAACCTGAAACTCTCTTCCTAAATTATAAACCATTTTTTTCTTGTCTTCTTCACTCTGGTCACAGGGAAGAGACCATCCTCTTTACAATGATCACTTACAAAGACCACTGCTTTGTTTTGAATCAATCTTTTCCTCTCTAGACTATGCAGGCCCAGTTCTTTCTGCCAGATGCCCAGATTTTTGGTTTTTTCTGTTACTCTTGTTTGAACCTCAATGGCCTACATACTCCTTAAGGTTAAGTGGCCCAGACCTAGTTGGATGAAATGACCTGAGAGCTTACACATGTTGAATAAATGGAAAAAGCTTTATTCTTCAATTTTCATGTTTATCTTCTGAATAAATGTAGCACACACATCCTTACCTAGAAAGCTGCAGTACAAAGTCAATTATTCCTAGCTTCTACTTCTGGGTCATTGTATAATGTAACATTTGCTTTGCTGGATTTGCATCCTACTTTTCCTATTCTGAAACATTAGTCCTTTCCTGGAGCAGTCAATGTGCAATTTGATAGCACCACAATCCCTTCTATCATCCAGTTCATTCTCAATGAGTGGTATCAGGCCAAGAGAGACCTCTGTGCAATCCACATGATGCAGACAGTGAACCATGAATAATTATTTTTTTCAATAAGGTTTTCTAACTGGTTTTGCACTCACTTTCTGGTAGGTTTCCCCTAGTCCACATTTTCTTCTCTTATTTATCAGAAAGGTATATGAGACAGTGTCAGAAAACTTACTGGGCTCAAGATATATCACATCTACTGCTTCTTCCATGTCTACAAGGTCTATTATCCTGTGGGGGAAGGAAATTACATTGGTGTGACACAATTTATTCTTGACAAATCCACGCTGGCTGTAACTCATCTTCTCCTTGTCTTCTAGATCTTTATAAATAGTTTCTTTGATTATTTTTTCCAGCATTTAAAGAAATATAATTAGAAGAGTTGTCAATTAAACCCCATTTTCCAGCACATTCGTTACCAAAACTGCAATAAGATGTGAATTTTGTCAATTTTCCCTTAAACTAATAATGGTAGAAATAAAGCTGCAGATCTATTTGGAGAGACTGTGCTCTGGTATGAAGTCCATGCTCTGATTTAAATCTCTTTCACTGAACAGATTTCTCTTTTTTCTTTCTCTTTTTGTTTTAACTGGGAAATTAAATCAGGGAAATAGAAACCCCAGAAGCTTAATTTTCTCTTTCAGGGCTGGCTGCAGCAGTCAGATTTTGCCTGTGGGGAAGAGTGTGCAAGATTCCTTTCACCTGGCAGGTGGGACTGAAGGGAGCTGCTCTGTTGTCCCCTCCTGGCAGAGGTGGCACCACGCTGCACTCCCACTGGGAAAGTGCTGATTCCAGTGGGGAGGAAAAACAGTCATTGCTGGTGGGGGACCAGGCAGCTTGGTTCCAGGAACAGGGCTACTAGGATCCAAAAGGGGAGGGAAAACTAAGGCCCTAGATCAGACAAAGCCCCTAAATAATTTCATTTTCTTTGCAACGTAGCTAAGAATGAAATGGATGAGATTTCGTCTGGCAGAGTCATTCTTTCCTAACCCTGCTTTTCTTTAGTTATCTAACAAGATACAGGCAAGCTGTAAGGTTTGTGAGAACTCTTTGTATTCAATAATCACCTCCAGTTAATATTGCATGGTGTGGCAGGCAGAACGGAGTGACCTTCCCACTGCCCCTCTGCCCTCAGCCTCCCCTTGGAAAGAGGCAGGCGTGGTGTGTCCCCTGAGGAAGAACTTCTCTCCTGTCCCCAGCCAACTTCAAAAGCCACTTGCTGTGATCTAAGAGGTTAACACCAAATAGGCAGTGCAACCCTTGGCAATAAATCTCCACTAACAGGTCTTAATCAAGTACAGAAAGCTTCTACCTTTTCTCTGCACTAAAAAAAAATTCCAAACAAACAAACAAAAAAACAACAAAAAAACCCCAACAATGAAACAAAACCAAAAAAATACAGGCAACAGAGGAATTGTAAAATATACAGTTTTATTTGTTTTGGAGGACTTTTTCTGAGTGCTGCCCTATATAAAAACTATTAAATTTAATACACTGGGATGCCTCCCAGCAGTTCAAGTTGATGAGCATCAAGCCAATTACATGTAATATTTTGGTATAGGGCATATAAGGCTTTTTGAACACATGAAAAAATGTAAATAAATGTAAATGCAAATAAAAAGGTAATCCATGTGGTCTGCTCCACAGCCAGGTAAAGTAAATGAAGATTTCTCTTCACTGCCACTCCCATAGAGTCCTCAAGCCAACCCCCCCCAGTCCCCCCCATTTGATTCTGGGTTGTGCAAGGTTTAAGGAGTGTGCCTGGGCAAAGGGAGAATAAGGACATCCTGCACTGCCATGTGTCTGGAGCATTCTATTATTTAGCAGAAATCATTAACCATTCCTTTGTTAGACTGTGCTGCCTGTGAAAGCAAGTTCAAGCAAATTCACTGCTGTATCCAATGCTTTACACAGGGGAACTACAGCTGCTTGTGCAGATGCCATTGTACAAGCTCTGAACTGCTGAGGTTAAAGCTGTAGCCAGTTGTAAAAATAAGAAGAAACTGTATCCAGTGTTGCTTTTATGTTTTAATTTGTCTGACTAATTAAAAAATTCCTATGCTGTGCTTGCTACTCCTTGTAAATTTTATCTTCCTATTCCTCTGCTTCCCCTGATTTTCCTCCGGGCCTTTCCAGAGGACATGAAGCAGAGCTCTTTCTCTGTTCAGATACCTGAGGTGTCCCATTAACAGACTGTGAGCAAAGAAGAATGTTGGAGATGTATCAAGTATTGCAAATTTTTGCAAAAAATTACCTTCCAGTACAGGACATTGTATGTGGGGGTTTTAGGTTTAAGTTGAGGTGCAGATTTTTATCTTCTAAAGGAAGCTAATGAGCTTTCTGGTTTCCTCTGGAAAAATAAATCAGACCATTTTGGGGGCATGGATGGATCCCGATGAGGGTTTTGAATGAATGGCAAAATGAAAAACAATAAAAAGATAAAATGCATGGTCATTTTGGCATGTTTGTTGTCATGCTGGGTTACTCCATCTGTGTGGGACACAGCAGCACTTCTCTGACTCACATTCTGTTGCTGTGCTGGACATTTCAAGGACTGGGAATGTCTGTATTGGTCTTTGACAAGCATTGGTTTCAGTAGCTTGCTGTTTGCAGCTGGTGAGGGGTTTCCCGTGGCATAATCAGGTTTTCCTGGCTGAAGTCTTGGTACATGAGCTGCAAGGAATCACTCCTTGAAGAAAAACATTGCCTCTTACTTTGAAAGCAAGCTGCTGTGAGCAAATTGCTGTTTGAAAGTATTTGTTGTGTCATGTTTTAAATAGTTCTGGCCTGCACATCACTTGTGAGGAGATAACTGGATCACTATCACCACTTAAACATGACCTAACTGTAGCTGACAGGGGATTTGCACCAGTCTTTCCCCCTGTACTCTGCTGTCTGAAATAGGTTTGCATCTGGCCCAGATGCACTGGTACACCACAGCTCACGAGCAAACAGAAGGGTGTGGCAGATTTTTTAGTGGGATCATGAGCACTGTTGTGTCCAGGTGCCATCTGGGCCTCTTCCGAGAGCCAAAGACATATTGACTGCCAAAAGCTGTGAGGCTGCAGTAGAAAAAGACCATCCTTAACTTCCCTAGTCTTTTACTTGCTTCTTTAATCATTTGCCTCTCTGGCACAGGAAAGGAGCTCTCTCCTTGAACCCTCCTCTCACTCAGGGTAGTGGAGCTCTCATTAGAATTTGAATCACCCAATTTATGTGCTCACCCTTCTCTTCCTCCAAGTATTTCCACGAGGAATTTATGAACTTTCCTGCATGCTTGCAGGAAGACAGTGTTCCTTGGGCTAAAAGGCACAGCAAAATTAAGTAATTTTTAAATTGGAGTTAATCATAGTAGGGATTTTTTTTGCCAAGCTCATCATGTTCTGGTCACATGCAAATCTCTCCTCTCATTTGATGAAAAGCATGAGTTTCTTTACCCTTCTTTTAAAGTACGCATTTTCTCTCACTTCCTGTATATATGCCATACCTGACCAGAGTTCCTTGTTATTACTAATGAAACATAATCATGATCATAGTAATACTCAACTTCTTCATTTACACAGCACCACTGGCCTAGCCTGCCAACCAGTCAGAGAAGGAATTAGGTCTTCTCATTAAGAGTCTAACAAACTGAAGGCGTGACAGGACACAGCATAATTATAATATCAGCAGCCTGGAAAATGAATAGGTAAGCAGTGCATGGTGATTAGTTCTGGAGAGCTCATCAAGAGGCATTTTTCAGGTTCTTCCCAGGAAAAGAGAGAGGCCATTAAGAAACATTGTCTGGCATGCTTGTGTGTGGGCCTTCAATACAGAGAGTAGCTAAACGGGCAGCACCCCTGAATTTCAGTGAAAGCTAGATGCCTAACTGCTCTTCAAACTGTTTTCAGGCTGCCTGTTTGGGTGATTGAAGAACACAGCCACTGGTCTGGCAGGTAAATTCAAGAGATGTGAAACAGTTCTATTTATTTGTTTGGATTTTTATTAGCACCCAGATAGGCTCAACGTCCAGACACGAGAGTGCAGAGGCTTTGTTCAGTGAATATGAATGCTTCTCTCTGCTTTCATTCCCTCCTCTGCTCAGGGTGACCTCTTTGTTTCTACATGGCACCTTGTGTACCCTTTTGTTGTTCAGTGATTACACTGCAGGCTTTACACAGCCTAACCTTTGTTACCGTCATTAGACAGAAATTCCCATGCTGTTTTCTGCAATGCTTTAAGGCTACTTGCAAATTAAAGTCAGAGGAGAAAGCAACATGTTGCTTGCTCAGCAGCCTTAGTGGCAGGAAGCGAAGGGGAGGCCTCTTCTGCCACGTCCATGCCTCCTCCGTACAAAGATATTTGCCTGGGGTGTCAGGCTGGGAGCCAGTCCACTTCCAGGTTTCCATGGGCTCTGTGTCTCCTCCTTCTCTGCTTTGGCAGTGCTGGTGGTGCTGCTTCATGCCCTCTGGGCACACGTAGCCATGGGATGGGAGCTATGGAGACAATTAAGAATGACACAGTAAATGAATAATGGGAATATGCTGCACCAAGGTTGGGGCCAGCTTCCCTTCTGTTCTTCAAAAGGGACATTTTCCACCACCCAGAGAAATAACTGCAGCACATCTGTCTTTCTTCCTCAAAGTCACCCTTTACCTCTGTTCTTCCCATGCCTTCCTGAACCCATCCCTTTCCTAGAACTGCTGGCTCCCAGTTTTGCTCCCTGTCAGCATATTGCCTCTCTGCACATTTTTCTCTAGCTAGAGCCAAACTTATTATTCAATCAAAACTCAGCAGGAGTTTTGTTGAATTATTTTAAACTCGCTGGGGCAAAAGCTGTGCCTTCCTGTTCAACACTGAGATACCATGCATATTGATTGTGGCTGAGAGAGAATAAATGAATACATTCATATTGATTGCATTTGTTCTTACTGACTATTAGACTCACTACAGGGCCCTGGTAGATTTATGGTTTCCTTTTATGACTATTAGCAATAAAGCCTTTTTTTTTCCCTCCTTCTCCACTTTCCTTAAGTAAGCTCATGTTCTGTGGAATGAATTTGAATGAAAAGAGTGGATTGTACAATAACTTGTAGGAAAGTTTGTTGAGCTGCCTTTAATTTCCCACTCACTCTGAGAAATCTCTTCTTGTCACATGTGAAATCCAAACATTCTTCCCACATGCAGTTCAGATGCTCTGGGCCCCCCAGACAAAAGTTTTGTGCACCAGTGTGCTTTTTCTAATGAGCATGCAGTTTCTTCCCTAATATAATTATGAGTGATATTACGACTGGGGACCAGACATGCAGAGTGATGCCTCTCTTCCAACCTGGGGAACCACAGAAAATTTGCATAATTCCAGGTATGTATTGGAAAATTCAGAATTTTAAGCAATATGAGCTTGCTTATTATTTTCTTTTCCAGGGCTGTATTCCATATCACGTCTTTTCTGCAGGGAATGCCATTGTGAAGCTTAGGCATACTGTGCAGATTTAATTTCCAGCCCTTTGGAGAGTGAGATTTTGGTTCATGAGGAGTAATTGAACAATCCAAATGTATTGTACCTGTAGTGCAGTATTAAATTGATGGCATAGAGCTCTGAGCCCTAAGCAAGGCTGACATTCCTGTCTGTCAGCCACACATAACAGATTTGAACAGAACTGGCAAACTGGAGGGAAGCAGAAAAGAGTGAGAAGTATGCCCTCCTAAAGCAGAAAGGAGACAGATGGAGTGACACCAAAAATAGAATGAAAGAGAGTTTGTGGGACTGAGCAGTGGCTCTGGAGAAAGAAACAGAAATATTAAAGGGTTTAAATATTGATGGATGTGCACAAGTGAAAGAAAATAACGAAGAGTAATGGACAAGGTGAAGAGAAAGTTCACACCCAGTACCATGCAGAAGATATCCTGCTGTTGACATCTGCTAGGCTCAGGAGGAGTGTCCCTCAGAAAGATGGTGAAATCCCCTCACTCAACACAGTTATAGATAGACTAAACAAACCTCAGTGATCCAGACTCTCACCCTCTTACTCACATGGGCTGTAACTCACTCCAGCAGTCATTCTTCCAGAGCCTGGGAACACTTGAGAGGGTCTGAGCTGGATGTAAGGCAGAAATCCAGTCCTGGGCATCAGAGCAGACATGGATTTGATGAAGAATCAGCTCTTTTCATGACCACATTGGGCACATTGGCTGGGTGTATCTCTTTCCTGCACAGGCATGAACTCTAGAAATAAAGAGTTAAAGCAAAGCTTGTACTAAAAGGCTTTGCAGGATCAGGACTTGGAGGCAGCACACAGCAAAATACAGGAATGCTCTGTCTCCATTCATTCAGCTCAGCTCTGACAAATGTATGAACTAACTTTCCTCACCACACAGCTCTGAGTGATGACAGTATCTTTATGATCTTCAAGAGGAAGTTACCATTTGCTGATAAACATCTCCTCTCCAAATGTGCTTCGTAAAAGACACATTCTTTTGAATACATTTAATTACAGGAGAACAGACTTTGTCCAAATAATTAGGTAATTTAAACTGTGCAGTCTTTCTCAGAGAACTATATTTAACCTTCATTTGAATTTAATTTACACATCACAGTGCCCCTAAAGCAGTTCTGTAAGCCAAAACACTGATCAAATATTTTTTAAATGTCAAATGTTACTTAGTTGTGGATAGTGCTGAATTTGTTTTTAGAGATAACTTCTTTTGATCTTCTGCTATTTTTCTTCTTTCCCATTGTCATTTCCTCTTCATCAGAGGTTTAATCCATACAACACTGGATTTGGTAGACAACTGAAGCATTGATTCAAAGATATGTGGGGGAGCGCTTCAAAACAGTATTAAACTCTAAACAGTATTAAAAAATAGTATTCAAAATAGTATTAAACAAGATACAGATTAGTGTCTTGTCACTACAGAAGTTGGAAGGAAAGAAAAAGGCATTTTTGAATTCAAGTATTATTAAAGAATTATGAAAGGTTTGCATGAAGTAAGAGGAGTTCTGTAAGGCATGATCTTACAGCAGTGATATAAAACTGCATAGTTTTATTGGCTTTAATGCACCATGTGCCTATTCTGATTTACACAGCTAAGGATCTTGCTCTATATATCTAAATGTATCTTACACTGCAGGGACATAGATAATTTTTCTTCTGACTTGCTCTTTCCTATTGTCTTGGACCTGTAAATTATACATATTAGGTTCACAAGCAGTGAAGTAAAAGTAAACAGCAGAGTCTCACAGTTTGACTGAATTATAACACAAACTCTGGTAGGTCTGACCTACATTAAACTAGTTCACTAGAACAAGCTTTGCAGGAAGTGGCTTGTATTTCAAGGTTGCCTCTAAGGTTGATTCGGAGTTTTTAAAAAAA
Source organism: Erpornis zantholeuca (assembly GCA_013400515.1). Taxonomy (NCBI): domain Eukaryota; kingdom Metazoa; phylum Chordata; class Aves; order Passeriformes; family Timaliidae; genus Erpornis; species Erpornis zantholeuca. The sequence goes on along the minus strand of VZTN01001690.1, from coordinate 17,614 downwards.
TAGGAGTGATTCTAAATGATCACCAGAGTGTTATCAGTCTCTTTGGAACAAGCAAAAGTTGAGAGAGCTCCACAGCCCACTCATAAAAACAATAGAGCTGGAAGACTTTTCCTGTAGCAGCATCTCCCACTGGGTGACAGCAGTTGAAAGTACTTATGATGATTATGATTAATTTCATTAGTGCTCAATTCACTTTAATACTTTTCTCCTTCTATCTCTGAATGCAGATAATTTTTCTCTGCAAGTAAATCCAGGGTGACAGTTTAATAGGCTCAGACATGCTTAGATCCGAAATGAGACTGTAATATTAATATACTATTGACCAGTTATGGATTAAGCAAACTGAGGGCACACTTAAGTAAATGATTTCAGAGGGACAAGTTAATGTGCTAAGTGGTTCACAGGCAATGATTAAAAATATTTTTCATTTACTTGGAAATTAATAGGTTTCTTTAATTAATCTAATAAAGCCAGCCTATGGTATGTTACAAATTTGGTGTGTGCTTTAACAGAAGATGACGACTTGCTGAATCTGGAAGTGCTGCTCACAAAGGAAAGGAATCAGTCACAGATAAAGACAGCCTTGCAGATGGCCAGAGCTTCCAAGAGGCCACCTTCCACAAGTATTGTTTCATTTATTTATTGTGTGAATCAAAAAATTAAAAAGTCAAGATAATCAAAATCCTACCTATGAATTTAAGATTCATCTAAATGTCTTTGGGGATCATTAGTACGTAGCCACAACTGTATCTAGTTAAATTAGCATTTTTTCCTCTATCAGACTTGCATCTTTCAAATCCAATTGAAAAAGCAATTAAAAAAATTGACTACAAGAAAATTTTTGCAAGAAAAGCATTCTATATGCCAAGAAGTGTTAAAGCCTCACAGAAGGAAAAGAGGCAACAGGATGATGAAATCAGCTAAAAACTTTGCATTAGTTTGATTTGCCCAGAAGATGCTCAGATAATATGGTTATCTGAGATGTATTAATAGCCCACCACCGCCAACTTTATGCTGGAGAGATTAATTTAAAAGATAGTGGCCTCATTAATAGTCTTATGGTGGTTTGTATTGCAAAAGCACTGAGAGACTCCATCTGTTGAATATTTTACATGTGTCAACATGGGATCATTCTGGCCCCAGAGCTGTATAAACTCAGAAAATGGCTCTGTTTGTGCCCATACCTGGGTGGTGATCAGGGAGTCACACAATGCTCAGAGACCACTGCTCTGAATCTGCAGTACATGATGGAGTGATCAAAGTTTGTGGTCTCTCCCTGAGCTCTGCTGCATGTTCACCTCACCTGCAATTCCTCTGGTGCAAAGCTGCACTATTTCCAGAGCAAAGGCAGGGCTAGCCAGCCTATCTTCATCAGATTCCACCCTGGTGATTACCTTCTCTTTAGCAAATCAAAAGGATTTGTTATCTTTTGACCCCTTTTCTCCCCATCCTATCATGCAAGCATTCCCACTTTAATGGTGTTGTCTTATCGGAGAGGGCAGCCATTGTACAATTCTGAAAATCAGAAGCTCCTTGGTTTAATCACTTCAAGGCCCAACAAAAGGAAAAAACAGGGGCCAAAGATTTCACTTTCTTCATTTCTCTGCTTTTATGTTCTTATCCTAATTACTTCAAGATAGGAACATTTCTCTCTGGTTCTCCCAGCAGTTTTGACACATCTATATCCAGGTGGGAGATGCTTCTTTTGACTGTCCCAGCTGTTTCTTAGTGAACCACGAGTTAAGGAAAATTAGTATCTTCCCCCAAACTTGCTGTGGGAGAGTCAGCATCAGCAATGTAAGTCCAGCACAATTCTACTTCCCTGTCAGAAGCTGGCAGCCATGAGGAGTGTCTGGCAGAAGGATGCACTGGTGTGTACAATGCAGATTAGTTGCAGGAGGAAAAGAAGAGAAGGAGAAATGGACGTTTGCCTTAGGTCTCCATGTTAGAAGTTCTTGCAGAACCAAGCTCTAGCTATTCTTTACACTCATCCCTCTTGCCCCAGGAACATTTGCTTTGGAAAGTTTTCAATGTTTTCCTTCCAAGCTAGTTTGGAAAAAAAAAAAAGTTGCTACCAGAGTTGAGAAAAACTTTTTGGACTCATTCCATTCACCATGTACGTGGATGTGTCTGTGTATGCTGTGTGGTAGGTGGGGAGGGAGGAGAGGGAAGTACTTTCAACTTGCCGATGGGTTTTCCAGTGGGTGGAAAAGGCATTTGAAATCCATGGAGCCAGGCTGGGTTACAACTGCTGAGGATCTGGGGCAGGCAGCTGCAATGCTGTGCAGGGCTGTGGTTTGGAGAAACCTGAACAGAGCTGTACAGAAGGAAAAGCTGAAAGAGATGTTTGGTAGCCGGACCTGTTCCTTTCATGTGTGAAGGACAGCTGTGCAGCTGTGAGAAGCAATGCCTGGATGCCTGCAAAGTCTTTGGATATGTGCAGTTTCTCTCTCTTTTGTGGGTCAGATCAGAGTGATTGCCTTCTCTGAATGTTTGCGGTGAGTTTTATCCGAGGCGTGTCTGCTCCTTTGCGTTTGCAGCTGAGGGTGGCAAATAAAATGGCTAAATATTGCTGTAGGCAGTTCTGTCACCAAGTCTGGATTGAGGCAGCCTGTGAGAGGCCTTGAAAAGCCACTCTTGTGAAGCAGACCACAGGTAGACAAGGTTTGCTGCAGGCAGACTTTGCAAGTGTGCCTTCTCTTTCAGTAAAAGAAAAAAGAGAGAATCGCAGTATGTTATTTCCTTCATGTCTGAAATAAGCTGAAATATCTCATCTTTGCAGTCCTGTGTGTAAAGGCTACAGTGAAAAGGGATTATCATTAAAGTTAGCTTCATGGTAGTGATTCTTCAAGACTTTTACTTCAGATGGTTGCCTCCCAAATGCATTAAGGTTGAAAGACTCCACTTGATTGCCAGAAGCACGGAAGTCAATAAATCAGTGGCATGCAAAAGACTCATGAAGGGGAGACAACTCTTATTTCAAGTTTTCGGGAAATAAGAGTTCTGGATTAGAGCCCTAATGAAAGCTGTGGGACTTTAGCAAAAAAGTGATAATGTGAAAACAGTGTTAAATATTTCTCATTCCTTGTCATCTCATTCACCTCTCCTGAAAGCCATGGTGGCATGATAGGGAGAGAGAAAACGTGAGACTGCAGGTTTTGTTCACAGCTCTGCTACTGAGGTACATGTGGATTTCTACAAATCTCTATGCCTAAGAGAATCTCTCCTTAGAATTGATATCTCTGTAAGACAGGGCTCTCCTTTTTCAGTATGACATTTATTTAGCATAATTTTGCACAACTATTCTTAGAAACATCACATTTCTTAGAATAGTATGTTTCATTAAATATATAATGAATCTTACTATGGTCTGTAAAAGAAGTTTGCAGACAATGAAAGCTGCAAATCCAGTGTAATTTACTTCAGGTGATGATTCAGCCTTAACCATAAACCCTATATCCTTTGTTCAAATTTGGTCAAAACGAAAAGATGTGGCTTGTCCAGCCCCATCTGACATGGAAAGTCTCCCAGTTCCTCATCAGCCCAGGAATACAGGTTTCAGTAATGCCTGGGATTTGATTATGCTCACATGACCAGTTTCTGAGAGGAGCTGGTAAACTTCATTTCGCTTCAGTTATTGGTTTCTAAGGCTATGAAAGGTCAGGATAAACCATCCATAAATGCAGCAGCAATTAAAACCTCACTTAGCTTATTGCACAGTGTGTAATTGTTCATCCTATGTCACATAATAAAATCTTATGGAGATAACTGCCTGGTGATCCTTTAATTTAAGGAACTGCTATGCACTACACCTACTGCTACCTACATGTATATCAGGGCTGTTTCTGTTAACATAATAGCTGTGCATTAAAACAGGTGATATATTAACCTGAATGCTGCCACGGTCTGTCACTCTGCTATTGCTAACTTTGTCTTATAGTTCTCATCAGGACAAAAGAGAAGAGCAAATCGTCTGTCTGATGATGATATCCCTAAAAGATGCCTGATGACACTGCCTTTGTGGCTTATAGGTCCTCCGATTTGTGAGCAGAGCTGAGAAATGTCATCCAAGCATTTAGAGCTCCCATTTTCCTAACAGCTCAGCTTTCGATTACTGCCAAAAAATAGGAGCCAATTTTCTAAAGAGCTCCATATAGAGAGTGCTCCTGACGTAACACTGGCTTGGAAATGTGGCTATGGTAATTGTGTTAGGAGCTATGCTGAATGGATTTAGAAAAGCTGGTTGTGCCCAGAGCACTGTTAAAAGTCTGCCACTGTGATACTCTGGTGCTATCCCCTCTAAAGCAGGTGTCACTACTGTACAATTCACTCCCTCTCCATGCCCTGTGTGCTTCCATTAAAACCTGGCACTGTATTTGCTCTTCACACACTGTCTGGAACTGCCTGCCCTCTCCCAGTTCAGCTGGAATCCAGCTTCCCTAAATCTTGAATTGCTATACAGATTATCACAGCCATAATCTCTCTTCTCTTTGTGTCTTTAGCAAGACAGTCTGAAAACACAAAAGCTAAACACTGCAGAAAGAAATCTACTTCTTTTGTTCCCTGGACTCCTGGCTTAGTCTGCCACTCTGCCAGAGCCATGTTACCAGCATGGCAGCTGATAAATACAGAGCAGGCTGCTTTTCTCTCCTCACTGTACGTACCCTGAACCTGTTAATGTATCCTTTCTACTGAGGGCCCTCTCTTTAAATAAATTCTCTTAAACAGTCAGAGCTAATGTGGCTGCTACTGTGTGCCCACCCTTTTAAAAGTTCATTCCCACTGCTTACTTTGCAGTCACCACTTGTGCTGCCAAAACCCACAGGGTACAGCAGGGAGAGGAAGCCAAAAAGGAAGCTGCCAGGACTGCCAAACCAGCTCTCAGCCAGCAGACAAACTGCTCTCCTTGCTGGGGTTTGGAGCAGGGAAGCTGCTGTGTCAAACCCTATCTTAGGATGTTAGTAAGTGGCTGATGACCTCTAGGGCAGGGGAGATTTTTGTCTAAAGTCTGACTTTGCTTTAAGCACCTCAGAGTGTGCCACCTTTTATTCAGTATTCCCATGGAGATATCTGCCCAGACCCCCCTTCCTCCCTCCTCACAGGTATGTACCAAGCCTGATAGTATGTAGAGTCTAAAAGAAGACCTTTTGTCATCCTCAATCAAACTCAGTAAACCAGATTTCTAACTAAACAGCTCACAACCCAAGATACACTAAAAGAGTGTAAATGTTCAGGCAAAGTTTTCTGTAGATTATTTCTGCTATGCTCCAGAGTGTATATAAGTACTGACACCTTGGGCAAGAGGACAGTGTCAGCCTCCTACCTGTGCCTGGTAGGAGTTATGAAAACATAGCCTTCTCAGTTCCAAAATCCAAAGTCCCTGCAGGCTTTAGTTCAACTAAATATTCTTAAAACACACCTACTGCTCTGCTACAGAGCTGACAATTCAAACCTCTTTTGCTTAATATGCTGAAGCTAGGAAACTTTGCAGGAGGGTAGGAAACAGTTTTGGGGCTCCTTGAAGAGCAAGCAAAGGAAAGTACAACTTTGGGCAAGTGAGTAAGGCTGTCATAAGGGAGGGCAAAGACTTCAGCCTTGGTCCTAGTCTCTAGAAAATTTAGGGACCAGGAGCTGGAAGTCAGCTCCCCCTCTGCTTGCCCTAGCCCCAGGTGCTGGGCTCGGCTTCCTCTGGTTTATCCTTTGCTGCCATGGCTTAATCACAGGGCAGGAAATGTGAAATATCCATTCTGCTTCCTGTACCCCTAAACTCCTGACTTAGACATTTAAACAGGAGGAGGATTGAAGGATTTAAGTCATAGAGATATCCAAACCTCAGGTCTGGGATAGGTCTTTCTGCCTGTGAGAAATGTAATGCCTTGCACACACTGCAGCTGACCTGGATAATGTTTTCCCATGAATCCTCTTTCTCAGGGCATTTTATCATGAAGCCCAGGTTCCTACCTTAGGTTTAACATAGAGTTACTGTTTCATGCTGTCTGCCTTCAATATCCCTTGATGAGTGCTGAGGTGAACAGCAGCTGGGCACAGAGCACAGGGGCAGCAGCTACAACTATTATAAAAGGGTAGCTCAGGTGAGTGGCCGATGGCAAAGAACAGCAGAACATCTTTGAACTACAGCTGGAGCCTGAAGGAAAGGCAGACCTGGACTGGAAACAAAACCTGCAGAGGTGAACACACCACAGGAAAAGAACCTGCAAGATCTAATTAAGGCTTAGGGGCCACAGAGAGATTTGAAGGAAGAATGGGCATCTGGGGACAGGGCATGTCAAAAAGAAAGAAGATCAAGGAAATCATCAATTATTGGGAAGAAGTCTTGGCTCATTAGATCAATTGCAACTGTAGAATTTAAACATCCCTCTCCATCACAAAAACAATGCAGAAAACAGATCAGAGAGCCCAATATTTTGGCAGCACCTCCTGTCCTCTGAAGAGGCAGATGCTGCCAAAGTAACAGCCTCTTATCCTCTTTCTTTTGTTACTCTGATGGATTGAATTAAATTTGGGTTTTAACACAGGGTGCCTGTGCCAGGGCTCTCTACTGACCATTTCATGCAGCCTGGGTTTTCAGTAGCATTTTATACCAAACTCTTTATTGCATAACCTGGCAAATGTCCTTTCCTTCCACGGCTAAGCTTAAGTATGAGTATGAACAACATTTCTGACGTTCAAAGTTGGCATGAGCAAAAGAGATTGGCAGAATGTACAGAACTGGCAGCAAACAACCTTCTTTACCCAAAACCCTCCCCAACACCGTGTGTAGATGCAGGATCTGCATTCAGTGTGAGCATGGGTGAGCCTCTTTGTTTGGGGATGTTTTATGACTGGCGTGAGGCTGCACAAGGAGCCCAGACAGGGCTGATGTCAGACAGAGGTTCCCCAGACTGCCTGAGCATGCTGAAAACACGATTTTTCAAATTAACCTAGGTGCTGAAACCTTGAGTTAGAATCTTCTCAGGTCTTTAAACATTTAATATCAGGTTTTATATGATGTACAGCAGCAGAGACCGTTTTTCTTCTCCTGCAAATGGGGACTTAGCTGGAGTAGGTGAACAGGCTATAGTGAAATACTAAACCTAAAATACTCCTTTCTGTTGAGCTGGGCTACACCCCCAGAATGGCCTTTATGCAATTCAGAAATTTCCTGATGTTTGAATTTTCCCTGAAGGAACCTGGGAGGGGGATTGTGGCAGGCGGGGGTGGGCATCGCTGTAATTAAAAAAAGAAAAGAAAAAAACCCACATTATTATGTGTTGTCCTGCAAAGAATAAGAAATTCCTTGTCCTTTTTAGGTACAAAAGAAATCCCACATACTTCATCTGAGACACAGTGGTATCATTTGAGAGAGTGGATACTGAAGCAGATGTAATATTTGCACTAGGCTGTGAAATAAATAGGCATTTGAAACGGTGTTAGGATGTGAATTTCCATAGTGCCTTGAGGGATTTAATTTTTGCATTATGTGAACAGTTTGGATGAGAAGACCACGCAGTGAAGCTGAACAGCTGTATCCTACCCACACATTGTGAAGTGAGGGAGAGGCTGGGAGCCTGAGGGAATCCTTATAAGACACCGTGTCCCTGAAGTTTTCCAACAAAGAAGTTGTGCAGGGTTGTGCTGTCTAGAAAAGATCTCGTGGGACTGTTCCCCCTCCCTGCACCACGCAATGTAGCATAAACATCACCCTCTGTCTACATGCATTTGTTTATTTATTTTGACATAAAACACCGCCTGTTTCTTTGAAGTCCTGGGAGTGATGAGTTTCACGCCTATTTCATATCCAGCTTGGGTTTTACTGCTAAAGGTGTGACACCAGGCCAGGAGGCAGCAACAGGTTGATGGAGCTGTGCAGTGCACTGCTCCTGTCCCTCTGCAGGTGAGCTGAGGGGCTGGTGGGGAGCCAGCTCCCTGAGCCCCACCCTATCAAACTCTGCTGACTTTTCTTCTGAGTGGAGAGTGTAGGAAACCTTATGAAAAGGGAAGCAAAATTTTAGCAATCCTGGCACTTCTATCTTGGGATAGATTTGTCACTGTGCATCTGGCAGCTGATTTGGGTTTAAGACTCTGAGCAGACTGCAGTGCACTCCTTGTGTGCTGTTTGTGTAATTGGAGGATCATTTTTAAACTAGGTGATAGATAAGCTTCTTGCCATTTGCAAAGACTGCTTCTCTGTGGAAGAAACAACCACAACAACAAAAACAATGAAAGACAAAATTCTCTGAATTATTTAGAGTTGCCAAAGGTGTTGAGATAGGAGCTAATTAAAAAAAAACCAACCTATCTGCAATGCAATGCCATAAAAGAATAATAAAATTCAAATCTCATTTGTTCCACTTCATGTTTCTCGTATGCATAAACCTCTATAAAAGGCAACATTGTATGCTGAAAAGATATCACACAATGACTAATTCAATTGACATTTCTAACTGTTCATTGTACCATATATTTCCATTTACTAGATTCTTTGAGTCCTTTTAAGTGCATCATGTATGGAACAGGATAAAATAAGATAGAGGCATTTACTTCCATAATGAGATTGGTGGTGGGAAATGACAGAGCATTGAGCTGTCAATTTGAGCTCCAGCCATACTTGCAGGATTTAAAATAGTATTTGAATCTTTCTACCAGTCAGTGATTGTATTTATGCTGTGCTAGTTACGTGGACTTGTGTTGCAAAGGAAAGCATGATGGAATATTATCTCATTTGAACCAACAATTTAGAGATCACTCATCTGTTATGATTTGAAATGAGATATATTATAACATCAACAATGCCCACAACTAATAATAACATATTTAGCTTTGATGACAAAACCGAGGTTTTCTTTTAATTTTCAGCTGGAGGTGCTCAAGGGTGGTTCTAATATGTGAAGATGCTTATCTGATGCAAATAAAAGTTCTGGGGTTTTTTTTGCTGTTGAGTTTTTTTGGTCATGTTTTTTTGGAGTTTGCAGTGTTTTTATGCTTACAGCTACAAGGCAATCTTTTCTTCTGACTGTTGTTCCACATGGCAAATTCACAATGAAATCAATAGGAATGATTGGTTTTTAGATCCACTGCAGGATTGGCTACAAGCATACAAAGGAAGCTGGAGAACAAAGTCACCTGAGCTCTCTTACAAGGGCGAGATGCAAACACATAAGGCTCAGAAGTGGCCTCAGTGCCTCCTTTTCTCTTCCTCTGTTGCCCCAAGGCAAAGTGAGGAAAAACTTCCAGCAGTACCTGCAGCTCGGGGCCAGCCCACGCCTTGCAGCCCAGTGTGCCAGCATAGAACAAAAGGTTCTCAAATAAACCTTTGTCACCCTTGGAAGAAGAGGAGGAGGCTTTATAGTAAATGCAATGACTTTATGGGAAAAAAAATAAAATAAAAAAGAGCTGAAACATGTTTTGTGGTCAAAATAAAAGTGATTCTTTTTGGGTTTATACTTACTTTTTTCCCCACTTTTTAATGAGGGCATCTTTCCCAGCTGCTGCATCTTTAAAAGCCTTTTTCTGTTCTCCCAAACCAGGGGCAAGTTTAGAAAATAAACAAGCAACCCAGAAAGTAAATTCGAAAGATCCTCGCACTCCTCTGCTTAAGCCTGAGGTGGACAGTGTAAATTTGCTATGGAAATAAAAATACCCGGAGCGTCTCTGCAGTGGTGGGGAGGTGCGGGAGCACAGGGAAGGGTTCTATCCACCCACCTGTGCAGCGGGCAGCGTCTGAGGCCCTCCCGGCACTGCTGCCCTTGGCAGGGCTCGGCTCGCTCCCTGCTCCGGCCGGGAGCCGCAGGGTGCAGCTCCCCTGCCCTGGTTCACGGCGTGCCCGCTCCGGGAGCTGCGGGCACAGCCAGCCCGGCTGCTCTCCGGCCCCGCCGCCGGCCCTGGGAGAGGGCACTGGGAGCAGAGGTGCGTGGTCTGCAAGGGACAATGGCAGCAGCTGGCCCGGGGCACTTGCGGGCTCTGCTCCGCAGCAGCGCATCCAAAATCCAGCCTGGAGCTTTCGGGAAACAGCAGAGAGCAGAGCCCCGCACTCGGGCAGAGGGAGCCGAGCCGAGGGCTGCGCACCCACAGCAAAGCCAAAATCCAGCCTGGAGCTTTCGGGAAACAGCAGAGAGCAGAGCCCCGCACTCGGGCAGAGGGAGCCGAGCCGAGGGCTGCGCACCCACAGCAAAGCACGGCCGCTGCCCCAGGGAACACCCCCGGGACCCCCCCGGGACCCCTCTGATCCCCATCACATCGGGGCCAGGACACCCCCGCAGAGCTGGCCTGGCCGCTCCGGGATCTGGCCATAAAACATCGTGTCTCCGAGCAAACTCTGCTCACTTCTGTCGGGGAATTGGTTGGCAGAGCTGCGACTATCTCTGCTTTTTCTTGACTTCGGGAATGACCTTACACTTTGCTGCCTGCCTGGCAGACCAGGTCTCTGCATCTATTACTGAACCTGAATCATGATAGAGCTAATCTAGGTGATCCTAATAGCCTTTTCTGCCCTAGAATCTGTAAAATGTATTAATCTCTTCTAGGTGAAATAACATTTTCTGGACTAATATATTAATGACTCTTTCTTTAAAAATTTTAATACCTAAAACTGGCAGTCTCTGTCACTTTAATTTCATCTTTCCCAGAATATTAAAAAAAAAATAGTATATATTCAATCTACACAGAAAACCTCCCTTAGGAATTTTTCTCTCTCCCCCTTTTTTCCTCCACCATCCTGGGACTCACCAGCTCAGCTGGCCATCATTTTTGATAGCTGTTGGATTTCATTAGCTAGCACTGCAGGCTTTTGAAACTCTGTGTGCATAAACTAGCTTCTCAACCACTTACTTAGCTTACTATGATTATTTTTGGGAGAAGGTGAATCGCTCCTTCTCAAAGATGCTGCTGTTGGCCAAAGCATATCCCATTAAATTTACTTAGCACTAAGCCATTACTACTGTTCTTGGCAAGCCTCTTTCCTTCTGAATCAATTATATTAGTCTTGTACAGTGAAACCATGAGGAATGAACAAGCACATTTGCAATCCCCACCACCAGTGAAACCACCACAAGGTAAACACACATAAATGTACACAAACACACAGAGGCACACACACACTGCTTCTTGCCAAAACAAAGGAAGCTGATCCTGAGTTGAATATAAAATCAGACTGAAAACAGTTTTAGCTTCATTAATTCTGGCCTCTTGCTTACTGGGATTTGCCAGTCTCTGGCAGAACCAGATGCAGATGATCTGAAGATACTGGAAAAGCTGAACTCATTTTTTCTAAAGTCCAGAAATAAGCTGGAAATAAAAACAATAATTTCTGAAAACCTATTTTTGTTGTGTTTCCAGTTTAGTTTTAGCAATACTTAGAGAGCTGAATAACAGCCCAGGAACAAATAGCCCACATTTTGGGGTGCCTTTTTGATCTTCCCACTTTTGCAAAGTGGGATACACTTTGGTATCCCAGCCCAAGCTGATCAGAGGACAACGAGCAATTCTTGAGGTTTCAAAACCTGTTTTCTTTCCACATTAGAGCAAGGAAAAATAAAATAGGGGTGAGTTGGAGGAGGGCTGTGGATATGCCTGAGTGATCTGAAAGGATCAGATGAAGGAAGGAAAGTGGGTGGGAGGGAGCAGCCCCTGGGCCATGTTCTGCCCCACCAAGTGCAGGTGGCCCCACATTTGGTCCTGGATGAGAATCCCACACCCTGGCCTGCTGACAAGCACTCAGTCCACGCTGGACTTGACCACTTTCCAAGGGATGCTTTGGTGGTAACTTTTCACCAGACATAATTACAGTTCCCACAGTGTGTGTGATGGATACCACTATAAAACTTTCCAAGCTTGCTACCTTTGGGGATTTCTTTCCTTTCTTCCTGTGTAATCCACCCTTCTGCTGTCCTGAGATATTCACTGTCAGACAGAGCTCAGAGGTGATTTTTTTCATAAGCCATTACAATGACACACCACTTACCAAAGGATGACAAGCACTTTCATCTCACTCTTGTTCTTGGAACCATGGTGCTTCTCTTTTTTCCCCTTTTGTCAATCATAACTATCCATGGGATTGTGTACACTGAAGCAGGATTCCAGATCTCAGCTTTTATACTCATGCTAACAGCTAACACTCAGTTATACATTGTTTACATATGTAATGAATGGTTCCTTTATGTTACATGAAATTACTTCAAATTACTTTTTACAAATTACTTCAGCAGGGCTGATTAAATACTGCTCTTCCTTCCAAGTTCTAATTCTTCTCCTGCTGGTATCCCAGCTCTGACTGAATGCTGCAGGTTCTGATTCCCTTAGACAGGAGAGAGCTTTGAACTCAGATCCTCCATGTTATATTTAGCTGGTGTTTTAATCTATAAGACAGAGAACAACAGGAGGATGGTACTTCCTTCTGGTCCCCACAGATAAATCCCTCTACATCTGACAGGACATGGCCTCTTTCTTCTTTGTCATCTGAATCTCCATACCCATTTTGGGAGGAGGTCTAAGATGGTGAATGGGAGGTGGGTGGGTGACTAAAATCTTAAACTGTTCATTGTTTGCCACTATACACATATTTTTTTGTCCAGTTCCCCATCCATAGCACATCAGCCTGGGCTGGGGGAGGAGAGAGAGGGAGAGGGGTGGAAGACCCTCTTTGTCTGGGAAGCTGCATTTACCCTTTTCAGGAAATGAAACAAAACAATAAGACCAAGAGGGTCTCATTGGCATGCACCTGATTGTAACCTGCAAGAACAGCCATGGGGTTGACTGATTTCAAATCCAGTTACATGTCTTCCCAGCAATCTAGAAGACTGAAGAAAATATTATTAATTATGAACAGAAATAGCAGCAGGCAGATTATCTTTTGACAAACAATGATTTCATGCTTTTTTGTAGCAAAAGAGAAAAAATAAAAAGAAGTGAAAGCGGGGGGTGGGGTCGAGGATAAAAATGCCAAGTTAAGACTGAGGAAATGCTATAAATTAACAAAATATTGATCAAAAGCATTAGTTACTGGCAGACTTGAGGAAGCTGCTGCTACTTAGATGCTAGACAATTGTATTTTAGAGAGCTGCACGACAGCTAAGCTTTTCCAGATGTCAGGGAGATCCCATGCTTGATATTTCTGCAGAGCCACAGGGGTTGGTCAGTACTTGTTTTTTGTCTCTCATCACCAGTTGTTGGCAGATACACCAGGGTTTTACTGCCCTGTGAGCTGGTGCGGTGTGAGCTCACATCCCAGGAAGGAAAAGCCCCCAGCACCAAGCCGGTGCTGTCCTCTAGTCAGGAGCAAACCATGCCAACACAGAGTCAGACTCGGCACAACTATCAGCCCTTTTCTGCCACACCTTGGCCTTAGGCTCAGAGGAGTTTGGGTCTGGCAGCTCACCAAGAGGGAATGGGCTGAGAAGCGCTTTTGAAAGCTGAAAGTTAAAACCTGACAGTGAAAGTCCTGTTATTCTTGCCTGACTTGTGGTTTGTAAATGGCTCAATGTCCCATCAAGCCCTTTTCACTCCAGCTCAAAATAGCACAGGCAAGGCTGCTAGTAGTTTTGATAGCAAAAATTTTCAAAGCCTCAACCACAATACAATCTGAGGGACTGATCCAGAGATAATTGAAGAGTTTCCCTGAATTGAATCTGAGCCTAAAATGGCAGATTTTAGGCAGAGAAAGGAAAGGGAAAAATAAACTCCACAGAAGTGAAGAAAAATATACTTGAAAATGAATTCTGGAAGCAGCTCAGTCCAGCTGTTGTGCATGGCTTTTCCCTGTCTTTGACAACTTGGCTGCAGGCACTGAGAGCACCAAGGCTGAGCATTATTATGGGATGAGAGGCTTTCTCAAAGCTGCCCCATTTCCTCACCAGGGGTGAGCCCCATCAGCAGCTTTGTGGTCCAGGCACATTCCCACTGCCCTGTTACAGCGACAGGTTTGAGTGAGATGGAGCTGTTCTCAGAGAGCAGAAATCTGTTTTACACCCCTTGTAAAATTGCTGCCCCTTTGCCTGTCTGCTTGCTTAATGGGTTTTTTCCTCTGCCATCAGGAGCAGTGAACCAACTTTGGGATTGCTGTACAACACACACAGATTACCTGCTTGTTTTTCTCACCAGGCTCAGAAAGTTGATTAATTTTAGATGGACTAAGGCTGATTTAAAGCCTGCTGAAATCTGTAATAAATCACTAAAATGAAAATATAATTTCACTTACAACAATGACAAAATGCCCTTTGACATCTGTAGACAGGCCGAAATTCCACTTCCAGTACATGGATGCTGAACCACAGCTAATAAGGAAACATATTCCCTAGTAGTTAAAAACCCACTAAAAAACATCAAGGAGGGTGAAAACATTTTTGTGAAAAAAGTTTTGTAAAATAATTAAGCAGATGTCAATTGTTCTTTCATTTTATTTGTAGTCTTCATGCAGGATCATTTCCCTTAGCACATGAGGTGATCCGAGTGCATTTTACAACCTGAAGAATTAAGTTTGCATATCATCAGCCTGGAAGCACCTGATTTTAGGATGCTGTGGAAAACATTCAACACAGCTGTTACATTTCTGCAGCTGTGCTGTGAGACCTCTGAATGTGCTTTGCTCCCAACAAGGAATGGGTTTGTGATGTTGAAGAGGCACAGTTTGTGCAGGCTGGGGTGTGTGCACGTGAGTGTGTGTGTGTGTGTGTGGGGACACCTTTGTCCCATTTGCACTTCCATTTATGGAGTAGATGATGAGTCATATTATATAATTACATAGATAAAAAGTTATTTGATGTTTAATTTTGCCTAGACCAATGTTAGTTGCTTCCTAAGCAGTTTTTTCTCCCTATCAGTATCTTCCTAATAGCTGTGGATTTTTAATCACTGATAATTATATTTACATGGAGCCTTTAGCAAATAATTCCTGGAGTACACGTAGTAATTACATATGTAAATTGTTATGAAAGAAAAATGTTTGCAGCTTGACAAAAGCAAAGCTAGGGAAGTGGGCAGAAAGCAGAAGTCAAGTTTTGATGTTTAAAAATGAGGCAGAGATAGGACAAAGTTCCATGTTTTTCCGCAGTGTCAGATAAAACAGAATCAGTCAATCAGGAATTTCTGTGTGACTTTTTTCAATAAGAACAGAAATGAGGAAAAGTTCTGTTGATTCTGATTTATTGATACTGACAGAAAGAGCTGAAAAATATGTACATGATGCCTTTTCTTAGGTGGCTTTAGCAGTCCCAGAGAAGGGTTGAAGGAAATGTCTTGCTGAGACACTGGGCTCTGTGTGAAGCTGTCAGAGAGCAGATGGGTTTATAAAACAAGAGACAGATGAAACAGAACTAAAGAATTTCTGCAAATCTCTTGGTTAGGAGTCCCTGAGCAATGCTGAGCCCCCGAAGTCCTTTCTCAGATTTTGAACGGGGCTGCATGTCAGAAATATCAATCACAGACACAGTTCAGATGGATAAAGGGAGATAACAGACTTACAGCACATGTGTGGAAAGAGATACAGACCTCTTTCTGTACTGACTGCATAATTCTTGCCTATCACATCTTCAGCCACAGCTCTGAGACGCAGACCCACAACAGCATTTGTGACCCCTAAATCTCTGCACATCTCTTGGAGCTGTGATTGTTTCTGTTACTGAGTCCTTTTGGGCTCGCACAAGAAGGCTAATTTTTTTTTTGTTGTTAGAAAGGGAAATTAGGTTTCATCACTTATTACAGAGATAAAAGCTTAAGTTTTTTCTCCTTGTGCATGTTTTAGGAACCTGCTGAGCTGATCAGCTCTGTTGTCTGATGAGCACTCTGCAGTGACATGAAGAGTAGATGAATTAAAGGCTTTGTCTGCTGCTTGTTCTTATTCTCTCTTTTTAACATCCTAAAGGTCCACTAGGGACAAGAAAATAACAGTCCAGCCCAGGTCTCCCCAGCCACATTTGCCTTGTCAACAACTGCCCAGGAGCAATCCATATGAACCCCCCTGGATCATATATTCCATTAGTATAAATTATTAAAATGAAATATTTTACAAGTGGCTACAGACCTATTCTAAATTAATCTGTTTATTCCATTTTGAGGCAATAAACCTTTACATTTCTGAGAGCTCTTGTCAGACTTGCTGCTTCACTCAGGAATAAATATATTCAAAGGTTGGGAGGCTCTTCCTCTATCCCACTACATTCATATTAATCAGGCTGGCCAGCATGTAACTCTGCAGTTAGCAATGATCAGATGTGCCTTCCCAGAGAAATTTGGTTTACAACTCCACGGGCAGCACAGATCACATTAGGCTCAGGCCCTGGTCTTCTCCGAGGAGTTCTAAGTGCTCTGGCAGAGCGAGCTGGACCTGCAGTTGAACTGAGCATAACTTCACTGAAAATAATTTGTTGTTGCCTGATTGGTGCCTGTTACATCTGCAGTGGGAGCTGATTAATCCAAAAGCCATGCCAGGCTTTCCAAACCTGTGATCAGAGGCAGGCTAATCTCTCTGGCAACAGCGTGGCAGATTGGGACTGGGCACCGAGCTAAAGCTGTGCCTCTGGTTTCCCGATGCCATGGGATTATTTTCTTCCATTGTTATACTCGGATGGCCAGTATTGATTGCTGCTGTAAAGAACCAGGAAAGTGATGAACCTGCCCTGTTTCATTTTATGTCTACAGGTGAAATGTTTTTCAAACATTTTATGCAAGTACTCTTTGCTTTTGGGACACTGAGTAGCAACTTTTATGCAGGCAAGCCCTTCCTAGGGTTAAAACAAGATGCGATGGATCTAGAAAAAAATCTGAGTGAGCAAATTCTAAATTGGGGCTTTTAAATACATGTTTTCAGTGAAGTCTCATGTTGGGAGTGCTGAGTGTGCTGTGTGTGTGAATACTTGCTTGGAATGGATCCCAGTGGCAGGGTCCAGATTCATCAGGGATAAGGGTCTCCCTCTCCAATCTTCAAAGCAGTTTTGCAAAATCAAAGGCTTTCAAATTTAAGTGAAGGCATATTATCCAGTTGCCCATACAGCTTTAACCTCATGCTCATTTTGAGATGATACATGCTTTCATTAGGACTATTTTGTTCAGAAGAAAAAAATGTGGGAGCATAGAAATCTGACATTTCTTAATGTTTGAGTGCCATCTAAATTAGTCTTCTTTTGCACAGCTCTGAGTATATGCCACTGAATATAATTACTCCAGCTTTTTTAAGCAATGGGAGACTATCACTGGTAACAATGTGCATATACTGAGCTGATTAAGTATGGGCTGAATAATTCTTTTTCTCTGTTGAGTTCAAAGGAGGTACAGAAAGACTGGGCCATCACTCTCCTCTTTTTCCTGGACTTTGAATCCTATCATCTCAAGACTATGGTGAAACACCTTTATAGTTCTACTACTGTGCACATCTAGATTTATAACAGCTTGGATGAAAGGAAGATTTTGGGCACCCTCACCCCCTTTTTCCCCCCTTCCCTGCTATCCTTGGCCACTCCCTCAGGCTTCTCCTAAAGGTTTCTGAGAGACTCCAACTCCGCCCCTGATCCCCATAAAACTCCAGACCCTCTGTCTTTCCTTGCCTTTGCCTCTGGAGACCTGCATGCTGTCTCGTGAAGAAAGATCTTCCGTGCTCCCTGTGCGGAGGTGTCTTAGTTTGAAAGAC